>CAUYQU010005075.1:0-68462 GCA_963574635.1 Cheracebus regulus
GGGCTGCTCCGCCTGGGAATCTCCTGGTCTGGGGTAATAAAAATCCGTCTGGAAATGCGGCGTCCACTCACCCTCTGCACTTTCACTGGGAGCTGCAATCCTGAGCTGCTCCTAATCCGCCATCTTGGATCTCTCTCCTCCAGTCACTTTTAATAGTGCTATTCAAATTCATGCACGTCTTCAGTACCTGCCTTAATAAAATAATATCCGTATCTACCACTGATCCTTGTGATGAAAAACATATTTGCATTGCCTCTAAGTTATACTTTGAAGAATCTGTATTCTATAATATGACAGAGTCAACTAAGCATAGCATCATTTCAGCATATTAAGCAATATAACTCCCCCAAATCAATGGTTTTTCCCTAACCAAGTTTACACCAAGAGTGTAAACTTCCATCCTAACCTTAGACAAATGCTTTTCAAAGCAAGCATTTGATTTGGGGATGAAAAGAAAAAATAACTATGTCACTGTGAGATCCATTTTCCATTCTTGTTCTTGTTAGTAAATAGTTCATGTAATTTCTCCCAAGGATGATTGATTATAATTTTATTCACAAAGTTTGGGCTTTTATTATGTGATTCCTTATGAAGCTCTCTTTATGGAGAAATAGCATTGTTAAGTAAGTTTATATTCCCTGAATGAGACATCACTCCTAATATGCAGTAAGATTAAATTTGACAAGCTTTTCCCCCAAAGTGGTTTGTTCTTGCTTTTGTACATATGTAAAAATTATATTGTGGGAGCTACATGCAAACCTCAATACAGCAAGTTCCATGATGTGATGATTAGAATAAAGTTATGAAAAACTATTTACTTTCAATCTTGAATATATTGTAAACAATTTAGAGGGGTCAGATGGGCTATATGCATTTCGGCTCTTGCTGGGTTTAGAAAAATATACTACCACAAATATCTTCTTCTAGTATCCTCTTGTTCTACTTTCACTTCTATGAGATCAACTCTGTGGTTGTTGCTGTTAAAGGATACAAAATCATGTCTGTTGTAAAGGTGAACATTGGAAAGCCAGGAGGAATAATTTCCAGAGTTCTACAGCACTGTAGCGTGACTAGAGTTAATATTAAAATATAGTTTCAACTGGGTAGGAGGAGGATATTGAATGTTCCTAAGAAAAAGAAATGAAAATGTTTGAGATGATGGATATACCAATTACCCTAATCTGATCAGTATACATTATATATATTGAAACATCACTATGTACTCCATGAATATGTACAAATAGTATGTGTCAATAAGTTTTTTTAAAAAATCTAAATGATGAATGGATTATAAAGCTGAAGTAGTACAAACACTTGAGAAAGAAAAGTCTGTCTTAGCGACCACTAATCATGAGCATAGTCCTGGGTGAGTCTTCTTATCCTTGGATGTAAATACAGAATGGGGATGAAGCCCGGCCTCATCCACTATGCCTACCCCTTTCTTCTGCTTCTTCTGCTGAGCAATTCACTTAGTAACGATCTTCCTCAGCTTTCCATAGTTGGCTCTAGTAGGAATGGAATTAGTTAATTTTGATCCCCCAAGTAGTAGAAAAAAATGTCTTCCAAATTGCAAGACACTGGAAAATCAGAGTGCAAGCTACCAGTTGAATTGCTACACGCTACCAGTTGAATTACTAAGTGCTGGCAACCATTTTCAGAAGGAACAACTCTCTGCAGGAGGAGAGAGTAACGCCGGCATGAGAGGTGCTGAGTAAGAGGATGGCAACATGATGTCCTGAGTTCCCGTGTCATCAGTGACATAAACTCCAGCCCCTGCTGAGTATGAGAGTCAATAATTCTCCTTTTGTTAAAGCTGTTTTAGCTGCCTTTCTCTAATGTCCAACTGGTGGACTCCTGACTAATCCAAAGACAGGAGACCTCAGCTGGAATTTAGGTTTATTCATTCAATTACAGATCTGTCTCGGTAATTACAGAGGTATGCCTTGGGTATGTCTACCTGTCTCAGGTACACCACTGAGGCTGTGGGGCTCAATTTCAGGCCCAGTCCTGAGAGAGCTTGTTTTCCTGGATGCAAGAGTGAAGTTGCCTATAAAAATTTTAAATGAATATTGTCCTTTGAGGCCTAAGACATAAAACATAGTGGGCAAGTGTAGAGAAGACATTATTCCAGAGATTACATTCTCTATTGGAGTTAACCCAGTTATAAAGGCAAAACTAGAAGAGAGAGAGGAGAGGTAAGGGTAGAGAACATGAGGTAGAAAAGTACGTTCTAAACTTTAATATACACTCAAATCCCTGAAGACCTTATCAAAATGAGCAATCCAATTCAGTAGATCTAGAGTGGGGCTGACATTCTACATTTCCAACAAGATTCCAGGTGACACTCATGCTGCTGATCCCCAGGCCACACTTTGAGTGGTAAGGTGCTTCAGAGTACTTTAAGGGAATGAAAACGGCTTAAAAGACAAATAACCGCAATAACAGTAATAATAATATCTGATGGACGCTGTTATCATCTAAAGAAAGAATACATATGTCAGAAAGGTATAGAAGAAAGAGGGCAGCAATGAAATATAGGCAAAACAAAGTCAAACACACACACACACACCCAGAGTCACAAAAGCAATGTTCAAAAAAAGCACTGTCTCTTGACAAGAAAAAACCCACTCTGCAACTAATCCCTGTTGTGAATATGAATATACCGGTTTCTCCTCTCCAGGGAAATGAAACTTTTGTAATCCATAGTTAACTTCATACTCATGAAGCAAACACTTGAATTTTATTTGTGTGGCTTTTCAGTAGGAAGAAAATGGGCTCTCCATTTAAAAAGAAAAATCCACTCCTCATGAGAGCTGTTATGCACTGTGAATTATGAAATTGTTATGATGTTTATAAATAACAGCTCCTTGTGAGTTTGATTTCTGTGACTCAGCACCCTATGTCTAATCATATTTGAAGCTTTGAGTTGGAGTTTATGAGACCATAAAGTTGAGGATGTTAAGTTTAAATGCTAACACTTGGGTCTATTGGCAATCACTAAATACTCACCTACTCACCCCAGACACATTTGACATTGCCAGGTACACTCTTTGAAATTTAACGTGTGCCATAAAATAGTGGATCAGGACACTTTCCTCTCTCTCTCTCTCTAAATTTTTTTTGAGACAAAGTCTGGCTCTATCACCCACACTGGAGTGCAGTGACAAAATCTCAGCTCACTTCAATCTTCACCTCCCAAGCTCAAGCCATCCTTCCACCTCAGCCTTCCGAGTGACTGGGACTGCACGTGCATGCCGTCATGCCTGGCTAATTTTTGTATTTTGGGAGAGTAGAGATGGGGTTTTACTATGTTGCTCAGGCTGGTGTCCAGTTCCTGGCCTCAAGCAATCCTCCAGCTTTAGCCTCCCAAAGTGATAGGATTTTAGGTGTAAGCCACTGCACCTGGCTTAGGATACTGCTCTTTAATTTGTTAACAGGTGGTATCATTTTATGGTTTACTTTGTTTTCAAGACTTTTTTATTTTTCGAATCCCATAGATCCTGAGATTAGAAATAGCCTTTCCTGCATCTTCCCTGCTCTCTTTTGATGGCTTGGGGGGGACCATTGCTTTATTCACAATTTGCTTTTCTCTACAATTTTAAGACATTGTATTGTTTGCCATTCCATTGTACCTTATAACCCCAATATTCCTTTTATTCTTTTTTCTCTATTCTTGATAAAAACAGGAGTGTTGTTCGAATACATTTCTATATAATTGGTTGTGTTTGTGGTATTAGAAAGAAGGAGGTTAGTAAAATTCACCTTTTCCATTTATAAATCTCACATCAGCATGTCACACATAATTAGGAACCATTAGAAATTGATGCGTTCACTATGCGAAAAACAGACATACTATGGCTAATGATCATCACTGAGCTTCTTGCTTTTGTGTCCACACTAATACTGTTCTTGAAAACCAAGCTGCTTCAGGGACATCTTGTCAAATGATTCATCAGGGAATACAGAAAGAGGGTGAGATGACTTTTACATCACTCTTTTGTTAATTGACGATTTAATCTTCTGTGCAGTTACAACTATAACACCAAATTAGTTTAGATGCTGATGATATTTGCCCATTAATTTATGAAAATAAAGGGAGGAAAACAGGGCAGCTAGGGGGAGGAAAAATAATGGTTTATTATAGAATCTCCAAGGAGAAACTAAGAACGAACCAAAAATTTATTTTCACCTTTGTAGATTTACTTTGATGTGGTATAGCAGTTTAATTTCAGTTGTGTGGATTTGCCATTGTGTGAAAATGTAACTCAATTCTCATCAGACATACACTAGCGAGGTATTTGATGTTTACTTTGTTCTTACTCAAACACTGTAAAGCTAAATATGAGTTCTCACCTTTAAGTTTTCTATTTCTGTTGCAAACCAAGCTGATTTGAATAAAAATTTTTAGATATCTTTTAATCGACGATTGAGACTTTTGGCCTGCATATTAAATATGCCACTCTACCCTATTCCACATCTATTTCTCATTTCCTTTTTTTCTATATGCATGCCTAAACCCTTTTGAGATAAGATTTATAACGTGGTTTGTGGCAGTCTTAATTTGAAAGGATATGAATTGTTAAACCATACTATCTACTAACCATATCTTTTAAAATAACATAGAAAAATAGTTTATTAAATGACTAAATATATTCCTTATGCTTCTAAGATCTTGTTATATCAAATCCTCAAGGAAGGTCATTGGAGAGCTATTTTAGTAGCTGAATTTCCATCGCAACAGGATATACAATTGTCAAGCACTAAGATCAATGACCCTAAGTGGAGAGCTTTGAATATCCCAGTTCCTATTTCTCATAGATGGTAAAGTTCAGAAATAAAAATCTCCACCTACAAAGCATGAAGTTTCTTCCTATAAGCTTCCTGCTGAATCTTCCTACTTTTAGAAGGAAGTTAACCTGACTTTCAGGTCACAAACCTTAACATGCATGGAGAATATCAGTAGAAAAATGAAAAAGATGTGAGCCAGACTCTCCTTAAATGGTCTAAGAAGAAGGAACACTAAATGGAACACTTGTGAGTCAGCATGGAGGGCAGAAAGTTGAAGATATATGGGAGGAATTCTACATTCTATACCCATTGAACCACATGTGAACCCTGACTGAATAAAAATGATAAATGGTGGTAGGAACATCAAATTCACTGGCTCATTGGAAAAGCAGCTCTGCTGACCAGGAGACAGACTGAGGGAGATCTCTTTCAGGTACACCAAAGAGCATCATGCACTCAGTTGGGAATGGTTTCTTATGTGTTCTCCCTCTCTCTTAAAAATAAGAGGGTTTGATTCAAGGGCAGGACAGTTTAGTAACCAAGGTCTAATAGCACATGTGATTTTTACTATAAGACAATAGTAAACAGTCACTATTAAAATATGCCAGTTTCTTTAAAGACAACAGATAGATAAATGTCCCATGATAGCTCTGTATTAGGAAACAGTCTACATTGCAGAGGTTGATAACTGCCATTCTGAATCATTCTGACCTTCCTTCTTGATAATGAGAACTCTGATGTTTAGCAGTCACAGAACCAATTAGACAGAAGATCACATTCTCTAAATAGCCATGTGACTCCACATGTAAGCCTGAGTGGTATGTGGAAATGAGGGGGAAGATCCTAGGTCTACTCTGGTTGCCTCTCCAAATCAACTCTACATCCTCCTCCAGTATTCTTTCCACCTTGTGACATGGGATTTTATGGAACACATTAAGGGGATCCGTTGACCTCCAACTTTCATTTGGCCTTGGCCGGGAAAGCACCAAGAGGAGACTCTGAAGGATGGAAGGGGATACGGTTTGGCTGTGTCTTCACCCAAATCTCATTTTGAATTGTAGCTCTCACAATTCCCATGCATCATGGGAAGGACCCAGTGGGAGGCAACTGAATCATGGGGGTGGGTCTTTCCTGTGCTGTTCTCATGACAGTGAGTTAAGTGTCACAAGATCTGATGGTTTTATAATGGGGAGTTTTTCTGCACAAGTTCTCGCTTGTCTACCACCATGTAAGACATTCTTTTTGCCTTCCATCATGATTGTGAGGCCTCCCCAACCACGTGGAACTGTGAGTCCATTAAACTTTTTTCTTTATATATTATCCAGTCTCAGATTTTTTTTTAATCAGCAGTGTGAAAATGGACTAATACTGGAGGGGAGAGAATTTGGACTATTACTAACTATAAGATTATTGAATGCATTTATGATTTATTTGCGGTTCTTTTTATTCTCAGGATGTTTCTAACTAGGGATTTACTTTAAAAATAGTTTAAAGTCATTAGGAAAAATGTCTTCTCTCCATGTGCCAGGCTGTGAGTTGGTATGGTACATTCCTTCACTAAAAGCTGAGCCTCTTGAATTATCACCCTCTCCTAGGATACAGTTCTCTGTAGATTACAATAACTACTTCCTTTCTTTGTATCTTCAGGCCTAGTGATGGTAATGGCTCTGTCAGTTGACAGTCCTGTTAGAGGTATTCGAACCAGAACAACTCAATCTTGAATAGGGTCCTGGATAAAGTAAGTCTGAGGCCTGCTGGGATACATTCCCAGTAAGTTAGGCATTCTTAGTCATAAGATGAGATAGGAGGTTGGCACAAAATACAGGTAATAAAAATCTTGCTGATAAAACAGATTGCAGTGAAGAAGCTGGCCAAAACCTATCAAAATCAGGATGGTGACTAGAGTGACCTCTGGTTGTCTCACAGTTTATTATATGCTAATTATAATTATATCAGCATGTTAAGAGACATTCCCACCAATGCCATGACTGTTTACAAATGCCATGGCAACATCAGGAAATTATCCTACATGGCCTAAAAACGAGAGGAATGCCTCAGTTCTGGGAATTATCCACCCCTTTTCCAGAAAACTCATCAATAATCCACCCTTCGTTTAGCCTATAATCAAGAAATAACCATAAAAATGGGTAACCAGCAGCTTGGCCTATGGAATAGCCATTCTTTTATTTCTTTACTTTTTTAATAAACTTGCTTTCACTGTACTGTATGAATTCACTTAGAATTCTTTCTTGTGCAAGATCCAGGAATCCTCTCTTGGGGTCTGGATCAGGACCCCTTTCTGGTAACGGTCCTAGGTATCTGGTTATCCTTTGTTATTTTTCTCTAAACTTCTCATTCTGTTGCCAATAGTCTGACTTTTTATTAAATTCTGTTCACTTACCTCATTTGAGTATACTGTTTATTACCTGAAAGATTATTTCCTTAAAAAGGTGTGGATGTACACTTCCCCTCCTCATTCTTTCTCCTACTGGTTGGAATGCATGACATAATGGCTGGAGCTGGAGCAGCCATCTTGGGTTACATAGAGGAAAGCAGTGGGTGGTGAAGCAGTAGGATTAAAGAAATGTTGGTCTTTGATGACCATGGACTGACATATCAGCTCTTGACTATAATCTCTAATTTTTTTTACATTTTGCTTCTGCCCTGGATTGTCCTCGTACTGTCTACTGCTCATTTACCTCAAAATCTATTTCCTTCATATCAGACATCTCTATTTGCCAGTGGAATTTTCCCTAGCTCTGGAGTGGTAAGTCCTTTGAGGTAAGGCTGGACCTTCCATTTGGTCCCTGACCCTGCAGGGCAAAGTGGTATTGTCTTCTCTGCTTCCACATTCACACGTGGAAGTGAAACAAAGCCTCTTTTCTGTTGAATTTCCCCTTGATTTATCTAAAATAATTATCTGCTCCAGGACCATGACCAGGGGTGGGAAAGTAAAGGCAAATATGTCTCATAATCTGTTTCCCTGCTTCCAATTGCTTCTTCTCATAATCCATCAAGGATTATGCAACGTCACTTTTCCTTACATTGTATCTGGAATTTTCTCTACCCTATACCTTATAAGGTATCATCTGGCTCCATAATTAATTCAGCCAGGCCCCATCTGCTAATGGAAACACAAAGAAATTTAGAAATTCCAGTGACTCCCCTTGTGGTGGACTTAGAAAATATTCTAATTTTCCAATCAAAAGGGAATTTACCTTTCCTCTGAAGCATTAAAACTCACTATTTTAGTTGCTGTAGAGACTTCCAGGCAACATAACTTGGGTAGGGAGATGCACCTGGAAACATTTAAGATAATGTGATCCAGTTGTTTAATATCCTTGGAGACAATCAGTGTCTAGCTGGATGGTTGTTGAATTACTCTATGGCAATCAACCACCAGCCACTGTGAGCATAGCACTGCGGATACAAAGAGGTAGAACCTAGATTTACTCCCTTCAGGAGTTTAAGATCTGTGTGTGGAAACAGCTGCTAAATGCCAAATGAGTGAAGCAGTGTCTTAGAACAGTGCTTCCAAAAATCTAGAATTAATGTTGATATGAATTACTTGGGGAATCTCACTAAACTGCAGTCTCAATCAGATCTAAAGTGGGCAGATAATTTGCATTTCTAATAAACTTCCACATGATGCCGATGCTTTGAGAGCATGGACCCAATTTTTCATTATTTATTTATTATTGATGCATAATAGTTGTACACATTTATGGCTTATGTGTGATAATTTAATACATACATATAATGCATAATGATCAAATCAGGGTATTTAGGATATCAATCACCTCAAGCATTTCATTTCTTATGTTGGGAACATTTCAGATCTCCTAGCTATTTTGAAATATACAATGAATTCTTCTAATCATAGTCACTCTACCGTGCTATCGAACACTAGAACATATTCCATTTATCTAACTGTATATTTGTACCCACTAACCAACCTTCCTTTGTCACCTATCTGCCCTCTACCACACATTTTTCTAAGTCTCTGGTATCTACCATTCTACTCTCTACCTTCATGACATAAATGATTTTAGCTACCACATAGGAAGTAGAACATGTGATATTTGTCTTTCTATGCCTGGCTTATGTCACTACACATGATGACCTCCAGTTCCATCCATGTTGCTTCAAATAACAGAATTTATTTTTTATGACTGAAAAGTATTTAATTATATATATATATATACACACACACACACACACACACATATACATATATACACACACCACATTCCCTTTGTCCATTAATCCAGTGATGAACACTGAGGTTGGTTTTATATCTTGGCTATTGTGAATAGTACTGCAATAAACATGTGAGTACAGGTATCCCTTTAATATACTCAATTCCTTTTCTTTGCATAAATAACCAGTAGTGGGATTGCTGGATAGTATGATTGTTCTGTTTTTAGTTTTCTGAGAAATTTTCATACTGTTTTCCATAATGGCTGTACTAATTTACATTCCCACCAAGAGTGTATGAGTTCTCTTTTCTCTGACTGCTCACCAGCATTTAATATCATTTGCCTTTTTGATAATAGCCATTCTAACTGTGGTGAGGTGATACCTTATTGTGATTTGCATTTCCTTTATGATTAGTGATGTTGAGCATTTTTTTTTCATATACCTGTTGGGCATTTGCATATCTTCTGTTGAGAAATACCTATTCAGATTCTTTGTTCACTTTTCAATGGGATTTTTTTTTTTTCCTATTGAGTCTCTATTGTATTCTGGATATTAGTCCTTTATAGGATGAACAGTTTTCAAATATTTTCTCCCATTGTACAGATTGTCCATTCACTTGTTGTATGTTTCTTTTGCTGTGCAAAAGCCTTTTAGTTTAATATAGTCCCATCTGTCTCTTATTGTTTTTGTTTTCTGTGCTTTCAAAGTCTTGGTCATAAATTATTTGCCTAGACCAAGGTCCTGAAGCAGTTCCCTTATGTTTTCTTCCAGTCATTTGATAGTTTTGAGTCTTACATTTAAGTCTTTAATCCATTTTGGGCTTTTTGGTATATGATGAAAGGGGTCTGGTTTTATTTTTTTGCATATGGATTTATTGAAGAGGGTGTTCTTTTTTTAATGTACAAAGTTGACTGCACATGTGTGCATTTATTTCTGGGTACTCTGTTCTGTTCCACTGGTCTTTTGTGCCTGTTTTTATGTGAATACCCATGCTGTTTGGTTACTATAGCTTTGTAGTAACTTTTAAAGTCAGGTCATGTTATGCCTCCAGCTTTGTTCTTTTTGCTTAGTATTGCTTTTGTAGTTCCACGTGAATTTCATATTTTTTTTCCATTTCTGTGAAGAATGTTGCTGATACTTTGATAGAGATTGCACTGAATCTGTGAACTTTTTTCTTTTTCTAGCACTTCGAATATATCATCCCGTTCTCTCCTGGCCTGTAAGGTTTCTGCTAAGAAATTTGCTCTTATTCCGATGAGGGTTTCCTTATACAGGCTTGATGCTTTCCTCTTGGTGGTTCTATAATTCTCTATTTGTCTTTGACTTTCTACAGTTTGACTATAATATGTCTTGGAGAAGACCTATTGAGTTGAATATTAACATTTGGAGTCTTTATTTAGCATATGGAAAAGACTGTAGGGGAAGAGAGGGTCTGAAGTAGAGTTTCTATAGGAAATACCAAGCTGAACTGTAAAATCCACATTCAGGTCATTTTGATCAAAACACAGAAAGTACTAGTCATTTTTCTTACTCAGTCTTTTCATTAATAGATGGCAGGCAGCCGGTTATGGGGACACTTGAAGGCAGTCAGATAGTTTTATTTTTAGCTCAGCACAGAAGGGGAATGATACAATCTGTTTCCACCGGAAAGGCTGTGCTTGGAAAGCCCAGGAAATCGGCTGTCCTGTGCTGGTAATGTTTGCTACCTGCCATACACTTAGGCAAGATGACAGAAGTCTTCAACTGCTCACAGCTTTGCACTGGTAGGAATTAGAGAGCATCTTGTTTCTGACTGGTACAACTGAAAATCAAGAAATACCTACTAGCATGATATTTGGTTGTCAAGACTTGCTGTCTTAAAAAATGCTGGTTACATGTTTGTTGAAAAATCTGCATATTCAACAGGTTCTTACTTCTATTTCTATGCCCCTTTCTCATTTTTTCAGGAGCTTTCCCCAGCCTTGTTCTTTATGGTATTCTTTCCCCTCCCGCTTACCCCGTTTCTTTTTTTCATAGAGAAAACAAAACAATAATATAGAGAATTAGACATACTACTAGCATCAGGTGGAAGAGCTTGGTTTGAAATCTACAGGTTTAATTTTGAGTTCAAAGTCTGCCACTTATCAGCTCTGTGACTTCAGACCTGTGCTGTGCAGTACTTTGGGAGTCATGGGTTGGTTCACAGATCACCTCTGCTGCTGCATCTACTATTAACAGCACTTAGGAGAGGCCATTTTTAGCAAGTCACATCTTTCCTTTTCCCTTCCAGCCTCTGCATTAGGTCATAGTGTCATTTGGGAGATGGCAAAAGCAGCAACAATGGGCTGAAGCTTTGTACACTCTCAATCTGGTGCACAAAAGTAGGCAGAATGCACAATTGCCTACTTGATGCAATCAAGTCATCAGAGGGCTTCCCATTGTCTCTCCTGAGTGACTAGCTTCGCAAGGAACAAAGTGACTAGAATAAGACACCTTCCTGCAACGCAAATTTCTTTTCTGAGAAAGGCTAACACAGTAGCTGTAAATATTCATTGCTAGGATTAGTTTGTTAGGGAGCTAGCATTACAGGTAATAATTCTGAGGGAATGGGACATAGTTTTGTCAGTAAATACAAGCTGGACCACCAAAAACCAGCATGAGAGCCCTAAGTGCCTGTAGAAAGGTGAAAAGACAAAAGCTTGGAAGAAAACCTTGCAGAAGGCAAACTACTTCCATGAAGGAGAGAAATTACGCCTATTTCATAAATGACTAATGTAGTTACAAGGTCTTGGTACCCCATTTAGAGCCTTCCTACCTTCACTTTCCTAGCCCAATACCACTTTAAAGCTAAAAGAGGCAACTTTTATTTACTGCCCACCTCCTGTGTCCCTTACTTCCTGCTGCTTCTGCTAGTCATTTCTGGGTTGTCTGTCCACCAGGAAGCTAGAGCGGGAACATAAAAGCTCTAGACATGGAGAGGAGAAGAAAGGATAATCAAAAGTCTCCATGGACAAAGCCAGACAAGAAGAGCAGAGGTGTCTGGGGTGGAAAACATTGAACACAGTGGTGAAATAAACATTGATAGTGTAATAGTGAAATGTTCATGTTTGAGTCAAATAAATCTGGAATTAACAGTCATCTAATTTTAGAATTTAAATGAGCCGCCAGAGTCACTGAGGTTTAAATTCCCACCACCTCTCTCACACCTCTGACAGCTGGAACACTGTAACAATGTTCACCTTTGGATATTTCTCATAGTGAGCAAGTTCCTTCTTATGCTTCCACCATACGAAAATATATAGGGTAATGCAATCACAGTTTTAATTTTACACCTAATGTCACATTGTAAATTTAAAAATAACTATATCAGAAGGTCACCTGCAGAGTGCTGCTCAAATGCAAACGATGGGGCTTCAGTTACTAAATAAAAACTCATTTTATCTTACTTATGCTGATGTCCAGGAGTCTTATTAAGGTTTATATTTAGAACCTTTTAAACTCAGAATGTAAAATCAAGAAAGCTCCGCATTCTTCAAAGCACTCTATCAGCTCAAAATAATAGATATGTAGTCAACTCTACTTCTCTCAAGCAAAACTAAAAATGTATAGTAAGAAAGAAGCAATACCTTGAGTACCATGTTTGAATAAATTCTGCTCTAGAGGATACTTCACAATAAATTTATGATTAATAAATGTGTACTTTATAGGGTCTGGAAAAATATCTAAAATAAAACACAATTAAATATATTCTTATTGAAGGACCTCTCAAAATTATTAAACAATAAAAATTCAGATTTCCAAAGCATTTTACCATATTGTTCTCCATTTTCAGAAACTAATAACTGTGAATTCCTCATTGCACACTGATGGATATAGGAACAAATGCTGGAATCCCCATGTTACACGAGGGAGAGAACCATAGCTAGGGACAAAGAAACTGGCTGAGTTGGCTCTTGGCTGCCCAGGTGACATCAGGAGGCCCATGTGGTATTCTGCAGGCCACACTCTATTGCCTCATTTCTCCTTGTGGATGGTGAACAGCACTTAAACCAAGCCTGGTAACTTTCCAGAACCTCATGAGACATAGTGGCCACATAGGGCTTTCTACAGATCTGCTCTCCCAACTCTTACCTACAGAGTGGTCTAAATGGCAAACAGAGCGATGTAGAGACTGAACCAGAGTGAAAACACAAATCCCCACCAAGATGCTGATATGATTGCATATCCTTCCAGAACACATCCAGAGAAAGGGCTCTAGCAGAGCTTCACATCTGGAGTGTCCTGGAGATATTTCCTTAAAATTTCTATGGAATTTTCCATGGAAACCTTAATGCACAGGTTCAGAGTTTTCCCCTATTTGCTAATCTGCCTAATATCTCTTAAAGTCTAGGATTTCCCACACACCTGCAAACGAAATAGCCATCACTTTCCTGACCTTCAGCTGTGAATCCTGAGGCCATCACCTACTCCTTGCTCAAGCATGTCTCCTTTACATCTTATTCTGGAAGTCCTTTGAGCTGAATTCCCCAAGCCATGAGAAGGGAAGCAGTGAGTACCAATATCACCAGCACTACAGGGGATGGTCCCAGGCACCAGAACTCAATTTTGAGTTTTCATATCACCAATCATTATTAAAGGAGCAAGGACTTCACTGGGAAGAATCATTGACTTTATAAAATTATCATCACCACCAGATGATCAAAGCATTGTACCTCATTCATGAATATTACAGAAGGAACTTAATTGTATTTTTACAATATATATTGCAGTGTAGGAGATCTTCAGGTGAACAGTTCTTGATGTTAACATAAATATTTAGAAAATCAAACTGAAATAATATATATCTCTCATGTGGAATTTTAATTCCTTCCTACTAGAGCATTTGTAAACACTGCCCAGAGTGACTGCTTGAAACATTTCTGCCCTTGTCCAATCAGGAAGTATCTTCTTCTCTTTCCCCAACTCCTTCTCATCCTCCTCCTCCTCCTACCTTTCCTTTCCTTCCTTCTTCTCACCCTCTATCTCTTGTTTCCTCCTTCTCTTCTTTTCTTTTTTTTCATTTCTTCCTTATTCCTCATTGCTTCTCCTCTTCTTTCTCTCCCTCCTCCTCCTCCTCCAAGTCCCATCCTCATCTTTTTTTAATCTCTTCCCTAAATAAAGAGTATGTAAATTAAACATAAGGTTTTTCTTTCTTCAGGGAGCTTATGAATTAAAGCAGACAACACTAATACTATTGCATGTTGGTGTATTCATAGAATTAAATATGGAAAAAGGCTCTTTGAATCATTTGGGAAATAGTCTTTGAAGAAAATAAACTTTTAATTGAATTTTGAATGAAAGGTAATCAGGAAACTAAATTTGAGAGAAGTCATACAAGCTTGTTTAAAAACAGTTTTTTAATTTTTATCAAGTGGGTTTACTGTATCCTGAAGGAAGAAAATCTCAACTTTGGAGGGTAAAAATGTCTTTCTATTTCATATGATCCATTTTGGTATAAGGAGGGAAGCCAAAGGATTAAAGTTAAGGATTTTAGTGCTAGGAATCTTGAATGTCTCTAGTAAAAACTATCTGTCTTGGAGGAAACTGTCACTGTAATATGTTTTCAAATTTGGGGGTAGCCAGGAGGGAAAAGAATAGAGAAAGGCTTCTTTATTATGAACCTAAAAAGAGGCTTGGCTGCATGCCAACTGTCTCAGGACACTACCTTCCAGGGTGGGGAAAAACTGATTACAGTCTTCCAAACAACAAGGAATAACAGAAAATGGTGAGGAGATGAGGGTGAGAAGATCAGAACTTTGTGGACAGATGAGAGAGTTTTTAGGTCTCATGAACCCATTCATTAACTTGAAAAACCTCAAAGGAAGGTTACTAATTGCCACTCTAGCCTGCACATGACTTTGAAGTATTTGTCAAAATTTTAGCAGATTGTTTATAAAGTCTGCTTGTATGAAAGCCACCTCTTTCTCCCATCCTCTGCTAAAAATGTAATGGTTCATGTGTTTATCTCTCTGTGAAAGAGCTTGTCCTTTAAAATCAGTTTACTGGTTGTCTTGCAATGTTAGCTCTCCAGTGGGCTCCATAAGTGTTGTGATTTTTATCTAACCTCTTCTCATTGTTAGGTGAAAAGAGCTGTTCTTTGTAGTATTCTATATTTTAAGTAGATGCAGAGGTTGGTTTTGACAACTAAAAATAAAGCTTTTACAAACATTTGTGATCATGTCTTTTTGTGGACATATGTCTTCTTTTCTGTAAGGCAAAGGACTGGAATGGTTGGGTTGTTTGGTAAGTGCATGTTTTACTTTTTTAAGGAACTGCTGGCTTGTTTTCCAAAGGGGCTGTATTATTTCACATTCTTAACAGTATCATATGAGAATTCCAGTTGTCATCATCATTAACCATATTTCCTATTATCAACCTTTTTTAAATTTTATTTATTCCATGGGTAGGTGAGTAGTGATATCTCACTGCAGTTTGGATTTTCATTTGCCTTATGACTAACAATGTTGGGCATCTTTTCATGTGGTTATCAGCCATTCTTATATCTTCTTTTATTAAGTGTCTCTTTAAACATTTTGCTTATACTTTTATTGGGCTGTACCTATTCTTAATGAATTGCAAGAATTCTTTACACAGTCTAGATAAATATTGCAAATATTTTCTCCACATTTTAACTTGTTGTTTCACTTTCTTTATGATGCCTTTCAAAAATATTTGCCTATGTCAAAGTCTCAAGTATTTTCTTTTGTGTTTTCTTCCTTTATCTCTTACTTCTAGGTCTGTGTTCCATTTCAACTTAATTACTGTTTGAAGTATGATAAGGCAAGATTCAGTGTTCATTTTCCCCATATAGATAGTCTCATTATTCCAATATCTTTTATTGAAAAGACTATCTTTCCCCTCTTAAACTGCCTTGGTGTCTCTGTCAAAAGTTAATTCATCATGAAGCATGGTTTCACTTTCTGGACTCTGTATTCTTTTCATTGATCTGTATGTTTATCTTTTTGCCAAAACCATACTGTCTTAATTACTGTAGCTTAATAATAAATCTTATAGTCAGTTTATATAATCTTAGGATATGGTTTGGCTCTGTGTCTCTACCCAAATCTCATCTCAAATTGTAATCCCCATACTCCCCATGTATCAAGGGCAGGACCTGGTGAAAGGTGATTGGATCATAGGGGCAGTTTTTCCCCACTGTTCTTATGATAGTGAGTGAGTTCTCAGGAGATGTGATGGTTTTATAAGGGGCTCTTCCCCCTTCACGCACACACTCTCTCTTGCCTGCTGCCATGTAAGATGTGCCTTTGCTTCTCTCTTGCTTTCTGCCATGATTGTAAGTTTCTTGAGGCCTCCTCAGCCATGCAGAACTGTGAGTCAATTAAACCTATTTCCTTTATAAATGACTCAGTCTTGGGTATGTCTTTAAAGCAGTGTGAGAATGGACTAATATATCTCCCAACTTCTTTCAGTTTTAAATTTGGCTTTGGCAATTCTAATCATTTGGATTTTCATATACATTTAGAAATCTTTGTCAATATCTTCAAAAAATTATTGATATATTGTATGAGGGTTCTCTAGAGAAACAGAACCAATAGAATGTATGCAGATATTAGGAAGAGATTTATTACAGGAATTGGCTCACATAATTCTGAAGGCTCAGAAGTCCCATCATATGCTGCCTGAAAGCTGGAGGACCAGGAAAGATGGTGTTTTAAGTCAGTACAAGGACACAGGTCTGAGAACCCAGGGGATGGTGAGTGCAGAATATGAGGGGCTGGTGTAAGTTGCAGAATCTGAAGGCCCCAGGAACTCCAATGTCCCAGGGAAGAATAGCTCAAAAAGAGAGAAAAAATTTTGTCCTTTCCCTGTCTTTTTGTTCTATCTGAGCCCTCAATGGATTGGCCAATGCCCATCCACATTAATAATGGTAGAAC
The DNA here is from genome assembly GCA_963574635.1 of Cheracebus regulus. Classification (NCBI taxonomy): domain Eukaryota; kingdom Metazoa; phylum Chordata; class Mammalia; order Primates; family Pitheciidae; genus Cheracebus; species Cheracebus regulus. The sequence goes on from CAUYQU010005075.1 coordinate 16,902, forward strand.
TTTACTCAGTCAACTGATTCAAATGCTAATCTCTCCCCAAAATATCTTCACAGATACCCAGAATACTGTTTTCAGCTATCAGGGTATCTTTTAACCAAGTCAAGTTTGCAAATAAAATTAATCATCACAAATATTAATTGAGATTGGGATGAATTTACTAATCAGGTAGGGGAATTTGACATTTAACAATATTAAGTCTTCCAATCCATGAACATAGTATATCTTTTTATTTATTTTTATTTAATTTTTTCAGCAATGCTTTTTAATTTTCATTGCAAAGGTCTTACATGTACTGTAGTACTTCTTCAATGTGCTATAAAATATTTTGTGGTTTTCTACACTATTGTAAATAAACAATTTTCAAATTTTAATTTTCCAGTTTTTGCTGCTAGTATATAAAACATTGATTTCTGCATATTAACCTTATATCCTCTAACCTTGCTAAATTCACATATTAGTACTAAATATTAACTTTGTATCCTGTAAGCTTGTTAAGGCTATTAGTCCTCATTTGTTAGTTTGGTAATTGTTTCATACATTTATTTGGATTTTCTATGTGAACAATCACACTATATACTAATAGAGATAGTTTTACGTCTCTTCTCAGATCCTTATGCCTTATGGCTTTATTGCAATGGTTAGAAACCCCAGTACAATGTTTAGGTGTTACTGCAATAAGCATTCTTGCGGAGTTCCCAGTTTTAGGAGAGAAGAATTTAGATTTTCTAACTAAAGTACAAATTGGCTATAGGTTTTTTGGTAAATGCCCTTTATCAGATTAGAAAATTAACTAGGTATTTCTAGTTTGGTGAGAGTATTTATAAACAATGAATATTGCATTTTGATGAATGCTTTTTCTGCATCTATTAAAATGAACTTTTTCTTACTTTTATTTTGCTGCTATGGTAGATTGATTTTCTCTTATCCTACATAAATATTGCCAAGTTATGATGTGTTATCCCTTTATGTATTACATAAATTATAAATATTGATTTGCTTATGTTTAAAGGATGTGTGTATTGGTCTATTACTATTATTATTTTATAATGTCTGTGTCAGGTTTTGGTGCTAGAGTTCTGCTGGCCTTATAAAATAAGCTGTGAAAAGTTTCATATTCATCTATTTTCTCAAAGATTTTTGTGTAAGATTGGTATTATTTTTCCTTGAACATTTTATACACATTTTTCCTTGAACATTTTAAGTAAAACCATATGGGCCTGGAGACTTCCTGGTCAAAAAGCTTTTTGATAATGAATTTAATTGAGTTAACTGATGCAACATTATTCAGATTTTCTGTTTCATTTTGTGTTAATTTTGTAAGTTGGATTCTACAAGAAATTTGTTCTTGTTTCTTTTATGTTGTCAAATTTGTTGGCACCAGGTTGCTCCTAATTGTCTCTTCATTAAAACATTTTTAAAGTTTCTGCAGTGATAATCCTCTCTCCACTCTGACCCCTGGAAACCACTGATCTTTTTATTGTCTCCATAATTTTGCCTTTTCCAGAATGCCATACAATTAGAATCAAACAATATGTAGCATATTAAGACTGGCACTTAATAATGTACATTTAAGTTTCTTTCATGTTTTTTCATGACTAGATAGCTCATTTCTTTTTAGCTCTGAATCATGTTCTATTGTCTACATGTGCCACAGTCTATTTATTCATTTACCTACTGAAGGACAACTTAGTTGTCCAAGTTTTAATAATTATAAGTAAAGCCACTATAAACCCCTCTGTACAGGTTTTTATGGACAAGTTTTCAGCTGCTTTGGGAAAATAACAAGAAACATTATTACTACACCATATAGCAAGAGTTTGTTTAGTTTTGTAAGAAATTGTCAAACTGTCCTCCAAAATAGTGGTGCCATTTCACAATTGCACCAGCAATAAACGACTGTTCCTCTTTCTTCACATCCTTATCAGGATTTGATGGTGTTAGTGTTCTGGATTTTGGTCATTCTAATAGGTGTATAGTAGTATCTTGTTGTTTTAATTTGCATTTCCGTGATGTCATGATGCAAAACATCTTTTCATATGCTTATTTTACATCTGTATATCTTCTTTGGGGAGGTATCTGTTGAGGTCCTTGGTCTATTTTTTAATTGAGTTGTTTGTTTTCTTATTGTTGAGTCTTCAAAGTTCTTTGCATATTTTGGATAATAGTTCTTTATTAGATATTTTTTCCCAGTTCATGATTTGTTTTCTTTTTTTGAAAGTGTCTTTTGTAGGGCAGGGATTTTTTGTTGTAATCAAGTTCAGCTTATCAATTGTTTCTTTCATAGATAGTGCCTTTGGTGTCATATGTAAAAAGCCATTGCCCACCCCAAGGTTAGCTAGATTTTCTTCCATGTTATCTCCTAAAGGTTTTAGAGTTTTTAGGTCTGGGAGCCAACTGAGTTAATTTTTGTGAAGGGTGTAATGTCTATGCCTAGATTCCTCCTCTCCTCTCCCCTCCTCTCCCCTTCTCTCTCCTCTCCTTTTCTTCTATCACATGTCTATCTATTACAGCACCATTTGTTGAAAGAATTTTTTTCTCCATTATATTTCCTTTGCTTCTTTGTCAAAAATCAGTTGAATGCATTTACATGGGTCTATTGCTGGGCTCTCTATTCTGTTCCATTGACCTATTTTTTATTTTGCCAATATCACACTCTCTTGAATGGTGTAGCTTTATATGATAGTAAGTTGTGAAGGCAGGCAGTATTAGTTGTCTAACTCTGCTCTTCTCCTTCGATGCTGTGTTGGCTATTCTGGATTTTTTCCCTTTCTATGTAAACTTTACAGTTTGCTTACATGTACAAATTAATGTGCTAGGATTTTCATTAAGATTGCATTGAACCTATAGATCAAGTTGGCAAGCATTGACATCTGGATGATATCAGCCTTCCTATCCATGAACATGAAATATTTCTTCATTTATTTAGTTCTTTTTGGACTTTTTCATCAGATTTTTAAAGTTTTTTCTCATGTAGATTTTATACATATGTTCCTAGATTTATATCTAAGTATTTCATTTTGGGTGTGCTAATGTAAATATTATTGTGCTGTTAATTTCAATTTTCACTTTTTTATTGCTGGTATGTAGAAAAATGATTGATTTTTATATATTAACTTTATATTCTGCAAACTTTCTATAATCTCTTATTAGTTCCAAGAAAGTTTTAAATTAATTCTTGATTTTCCAAATAGATAATTATGTTATCCATAAACAGAGACAGGCTTATTTCTTCCTTCCCAATCTGAATACATTTTATTTCCTTTTCTTGTCTTATTGCATCAGCTAGAACTTCTAGTATGATGTCAAAAAGGAGTGGTGAGGGGGGACATCCTTGTTTTCCTGCTGGTCTTACTGGAAAAGTTTGAAGTTTCTTATAATTAAGTATAATGTTAGCTGTATGTTTTCTTTCATAAGTGTTTTTAATCAAGTTAAGGAAGTTCCCCTCTATTCCTAGTTTTCCAATTTTTTTAAATCATCAGTAATAACTGTTAGATTTTGAAAAATGCTTTTTCTGCATCTATTGATATGATCACATTTTTTTTCTTCTTTAACCTATTGATACAATGGCTTACATTAACTGATTTTCAAATGTTGAACCAGCCTCATATACCTGGAATAAATCCCACTTGGTAGTGGTTTATAATTTTTAAAATATATCTTTGGATTGTATTTGCTAATATTTTGTTGAGGATTTTTGCAATTATGTTCATGAGAGATATTGGTGTGTAGTTTTCTTATAATGTCTTTTTCTTTTTTGTTGTTATTAGGGCAATGCCAGCTTCATAGAATGGGTTAGAAAGTATTCCCTATTCTATCTTCTAAAAAAGATTGTAGATTGATATAATTTCTCCTTTAAATGTTTGGTAGAATTTACCAGTGAATCCATTTAGACCCAGTGGTCTCTGTTTTGAAAGATTATTAATTATTGATTTAATTTCTTTAATAAATATAGGTCTATTCAGATAATCTATTTCTTTTTGTGCGAGTTTTGGCAGATTATGTCTATCAAGGAATTGTTGCATTTCATCTAATAGGTTATCATATTTGTGGAGATACAGTGTTCATAATATTCTTTTATTCTCCTTTCAATATCCATGGAATCCAGAGTGATAGTCTCTCTTTTCTTTCTCTTAATCTGTATCCTGTTTTTTTTCTTAACCTGGATGAAGGCTTATTAATTTTATTGATCTTTTCAATAAATAAGGTTTTGGTCTTGCTGACTTTCTCTATTAATTTTCTACTTATAATTTCATCAATTTCTTTTCTGATTTTTAGCAATTCTTTTTTATGCTTACTTTGGATTTAATTTCCTTTTTTTTCTAGTTTCCTAAGGTAAAAGTTTAGAGTACTGATTTTAGATCTTTCTTCTAGTATATATATTTGATGCTATAACTTTCCTTCTAAGCACTATTTTCACTGCATCTCAGAAATTTTTAAAAAGTTTTGCTTTTATTTTCATCCAGCTCAAAATTTTTTTAAAATCTATCTTAAAATTTCTTCTTTGACTAATATGTTATTTATCAATGTATTATTTAATCTCCACATATTTGGGGGATTTTCCAGCTGTCTTTCTGGAAAGAGAAAAGAAATTGGTTTCTAATTTATTTCTGTTGTGGTCTGAGAGCAGACATTGTATAATTTCTATTATTTAAAATTTGTTAAAGTGTGTTTTATTGCCTAGAATATAGTCTATCTTGGCAAATGTTTCATGTAAGCTTGAGGAAAATGTGCAACTGGCTGTTGTGTGATGAAGTAGTCTATAGATGTCAGTTATACCCAGTTTATTAACTTCCAGTTGTTGAATTCAACTATGACCTTAGTAGGACTTTACCTGCATGATAAATTCATTTTTAATAGAGACATGTTGAAGTCTCCAAAGATAATAGTAAATTAATCTTATTTTTCTTTGATGTTCTATCAGTTTTTGACTCATGTATTTTCATGTTCTATTGCTGGGTGTATATTCATTAAGGATTGTTATATCATCTTGCAGAGTTAACTTCTTTATTACTATGCAATACCCCTCTTTATTTCTAATAATTTCACTTGTTATAAAATCTGCTGTGCCTCAAATTAATATAGCTACTGTCCTTTTCTTTTTATTAGTGTTGGCATGGTATATATTTCTCAAATGCCTTACTTTTTTTCCACATCAATCTGGTATAATAGTATGCCAACATTGCAACAAGGTTTGAGAGAAGTGCATCTCACACGCGTGTAAAAAACTCAATCATTACACTTACGAACCACAAAAGGATTAAACCTTTTACTTTTTCTTGTATGTGTCTTACGGGCAACATACATTTGGGTCTTGTTTTCTGATCCATTCTCGCATTTTCTTCTGATTGGTGCATTTTGTTGTTGTTCCACATTCCATAGATATACTGTTCTGGTTGTTATTGTTGTTGTTGTTTTTAAGTCTTTTTTTTTCTCTCTGCTTATCAGTTTTGGAAGTTTCTATCAAGATAACTGCAAGCTCAGAGATTCCGTCCTCCACCACGTCCAGTCTACTAAAAAGCCCAAGGCATTCTTCATTTCTGTTACAATGTTTTTGAACTATAGCCTTTATTTTCAATTCTTTCTTAAAATATCTGTCTCTCTGCTCACATTGCCTATCTCTTCCTGCATGCTATCTACTTTATCCACTGGAGCCCTTACCAGATTAATTATAGTTGTTTTAAATTTCCAGTCTGGCCAACAACAAATAGACATTGAACAAGTGAAAACTCAACAAAGAGAAGCCCAGCACCAGATGGCTTCACAGCTGAATCCACCAACTTTTCCAAAAAATAGACCTAGAGGAGATACTTTGAAACACATTTATAAGGCCAGCATCACCTTGACACCTAAGCCAAACAAAGGTGTCATAAGAAAACTACAGGCCAATTTCTCTGATAAATATTGGTGCAAATATCCTCAATAAAATATTAGTAAACCAAACCCAACATATCAATCAGATTGTACATCATAACCAAGCAGGATTTATCTCTGTCATGCAAGGCCAGCTTAACACTGTCAAATTAATCAATATAATATATCACATTAAGAGAATGAATGACAAAAGCCACATGATCATCTTAATTGATGTGGAAAAAGCATTCAGCAAAGATCAACATTCTTTTTTGATTAAAACCTGTGACGGTTTAGATATAGAAGAAAAGTTTCTCAGCATGATAAAGACCATTTATGAAAAACCCACAGCTAACATTATAATCAATGAGAAAAAACTAAAAGCCTTTTCACTAGGCCTGGTCCTAGACAGAATGTTCACTCTCACTTTTATTCAACACAGTAATGGAAGTATTAGCAAGAGTAATCAGACAAGAAAAACAAATAAAAGGCATTCAAATAAGAAAAAAAAAGTAAAATTATCTTTACTGCAGATGGTGTAATCCTATATATATTAGAAACCCCAAAGATCCCCCCAAAACTATTAGAACTAAAAAATAAATTTGGTAAAGTTGTAAGATACAAAATCAACATACAAGTGAGTAACATTTTTATACACACGTAATGACCAAACCAAAAAAGAAGTCAAGAAATAGTCCTATTTATAATTGTATCAATAAATACCTAGGAATAAGTTTAATAAAAATGGTTAAAGATATACAATGAAAACTACTCAACAATGGTAAAACAAATTGAAGAAGACACACATAAATGGAAAAATAAATAAATGGAAAAATAACTTGTGCTCATAGATTGGAAGAGTCAATATTGTTAAAAATGTCCATACTGCCCAAAGCAATATACAGATTCAACACAATCCCTATCAAATCCCAATGGCATTCTTCACAGGAATAGAAAAAATTTTTTTGATGATATGGAGCCATAAAAGACCCAGAATATCCAAAATAATTTTGAGAAATAAAAAATTTGAGGCATGACATTTCTTGATTTTAAATTATATTATAATGTTATGGTAGTCAAAACAGTATGCTACTGGCATAGAAACAGACACATACACCAATGGGACAGAATAGAGAGCCCAGAAATAAATGGAAACATATATAGTTGACTCATTTTTGACAAGGGCACCAAGAAGACACAACTGAAAAAGAGTAGTCTCTTCAGTAGATGGTGCTGGGGGACGAACGCAGTGGCTCATGCCTATAATCTCAGCACTCAGGGAGGTAGAAGCAGGAAGATTGCTTGAAGTCAGCAGTTTGAGACCAGCCTGAGGAATACAGTGAGAGCCTAGCTCTACAAAAATTTAAAAATGATTAGCTGGGCATGGTGGTGTGTGCCTGTAGACTCAGCAACTTGGGAGGCTAAGACAGGAGGATCTCTTGAGCCCAGGAGTTTGTGGTTACAGTGAGTTAGGATCACACCATTGCACTCTAGCATGGGTGACAGAGTGACACCTTGTCTCAAAAAAAAAAATACAAAAACAAATGGTGCTGGGAATACCGTATTTTCACATGCAAACAAATGGAACTGAATCTTTTGTTGTCTGACACCATACACAAAAATCGCTGAAAATGGATAAAATATCTAAACATACAACCAAAAACTATAAAAGTCTCAGAAGAGAACACAGGAGAAAAGCTCCTGGAGAGTGACCTTGGCAATAATTCTTTTGGATACCTCATTAAAACTCAGGCCACAAAAGCAAAAATCCATCAGTTTTGAGGTATCAGATTTGTTTGTTTCTGACCCAAGTCTTTGGAAAATACAATAAAAATCTATTTTTAAATCATGTCACTATCAACTTGCTACAAACATTTGTAAATGCCTAATCTCAATTTCTAATCTCATTGTAAACAGTTCTAGAACTAATATCCTCTACAGTTGCTTACTATAGAAACTGGCTTCCTAAACACATGTAGTATAGGCTTTATTTCCTCCCTGCCTCTCTTTTCCACTTTCCTGCTGGTATTTTCTAGGATGACTTCCCAGATAAACTACTTACTCTCAAATGCTTGCTTCCAGTCTGTTTCTAGGAAAATCTAACCTGAAACACTAGAAAATCCAGTTAAAGTATCAAATATAACACTAATATGAGTGGTCAGTACTGAGTCAATAAACAAATTAGAATGTTCTCTTTTACTCGATGAAAATGAAACTCAGAATCTCTAGATGTTAAACCACTGACTAGAATCTTTGAAGTTTAAAAAGAAAGAAACTAAAAACAAACGTCAGACCCATAATTTCATTTCAAAGTGAAGGGAAATCTGATCTTGGGATCCTGATTATATGCTACTACCATCCATCTGGTGAAGGGTTGCCATTTTCTTCGTGAGTCATGTGATTTAATGATTTCTTTTATAATATCACAGTAGGCCATCAAAACAATAACTATTTTTTCCTTTGGCTTAAATAGTGGCTTATAATTGAACATGGAATGTTTCTACATCCGTTAAAATAAATGGTCTCTTTCTTTTTGTCCTAAAATGCCCTTTGTTATCCTGGTGCTTAACTATAATCCTTCAATTTAAAAAAAAGAATGAGTCTAAGGTCCAGAATGCAAAAATATCATCTAGTTTAGCTTGGAATTTTTAAAGGAAGTGTGCCCAGGATGAATTATTGGTATACTGAAAATCTTTTTAGTAATAATGTGTATTAGATAGAGAAACTCACCAAGATTTTAGCATCACGTAGTAAGAAGTATGTGACTTTTGAGTTTTAATCCTGACTGCTTTGGTTTGAATTCTGATTTTACCAGTTACTAAATATGTAATGTGTAAGTTTCTATAACAGAGTAATGATTCTAAGTATTTCCTAGGGCTGTTGAAATGTTTATGAAATTATGATATATTTGAAAATATCTGGCTCAATTGAAGAGATAAAGAAATCAAAAATTATTTCAATGTTGAGTTTTACTCTGATTTCTACTGTTAAGAAGAAGCATATGAAAAAAGGAAAAAAATATATTGGGGAGTAAAGGGTAGCATTTCAGTAAAGATGAGAATAATTTAGTGCTAGTGTTGCTTGTTATTGTTCTACCATATAAAACTTGACAGTCCCTCTTCTCTCTTCTTCTTCAACCAAAGGAACCTGCTCAGATAGAATGTGGTATATTAAGCAGGAACCTCTCTGGCTTTCTTTGACTGTGCTCCATGGAATAAAATGAAAACCCAATAAAAGAAAGAAAGAAAATCAAAATAATATCTACTACATATGAGGCCACAAGGACACTCAATGTAACCATATCATAAATCGTCAACAAGAAATGCCAGTGATGATCCATATCTCTAGGACAGTTTGGCTCATTAAAAATATCTAATGTCACCATTATAGCAACTCTTTGGTTCCTGTTTTTCTTTGTTCAGTGGTAATTGTCCTTCTGCTCAACCATTCATCTCTCCCAGAATTGTCCCCTGACTAGGAGGTGTGTACAACTAGCTCTAAGTTATAGGTTCTCAGCCTGGAAAACTCTTCACTGCAGTTCAGTAGTGTTGTTAAAGTGAAGACCAACCAAAAGCATATAAGAAAAAAAATGGCTCCTAGAAAAGTTGGTTGAATAAAAAATGGATGTTGATGAATATATTTTCACTTCCTGCTGTGTTTCTTTAATAAAGAATGAATAATGAAAGAACTAGTTTCAGAGAATACTCATAAAAATATGACAACAGTGATGAAAAGGCCATGAGCATGACAATTTTAAGAGCTCAAATGTGGTATATCACAGCCTTCTGCAATCATAAATAGGTCACAATGGAAACTTCGTAATATAGTTTAAAGTAAGTGAATTAAAATGATTGTTTTCAGTTTTACCAGCTAAAATCAGCGTCCTAAAAAACAATATACAACCTACAAATATCATCACTATTTGATATATCCACTAGGACTACTCATAGCTGTGAGGTGGTACTGAAACTTTAAATGCTTTAGTTCTTCTCGAGTTGGCAGCTAAATCTCCCAATGGAGATCTGTTTATGCACAAAAGAGATTAAGAGATTTAGCTCGGAATTTGAGGGGGAAAAATAGAACAAAATGCAAAGGCTCAGCCCAAAGGAATACTATGAGTGAGTAAAAATAAAACAAGTAGCATTAATATTCTGATTTTCCTTCCTGTACTACTTATGGATCCCTTAGAAATATAACACACAAAGAAACATTCCAATAACATGAAGGATTTGATGTCAGCTTACAAAAGGAAAAGAATTAAAAAGCAGAGAACAGGACGCATTACAAGAGGATTAGGAGCCGTAGGTGTAATAAATCTCTCTCCTGATGAGGTATGCAATCAAGGCTTTTTCTTGATTTATAACTACAAAAGCAAGATGGATTTTCTTACTCTCATTCACAGCAGTATGTGACAAAGATAAAACTTAACTTTTCAGGGACTAGAACATATGCAGTTTAACCAAAGCCTCTACTTTGTCTTCCACAGGACCAAGGTGACATCAATAGAAAGCAAAGCAATACTCTGTGGATCTGAAGCATTCAAGTTCTGTTTAATATTCATTATGCAGCTCTTGAATTCTTGACCATTTAAGTGGTCCCATTCAAATTCTCTTTTCCTGTCTGGTTGAGTCCACTTAAGTTGATAGCCAGTGGAGTTAATCATCTCAAGTCAGTACCTGCACTCTTAAAGGGGTGTGATCCAACATGATTTAATGCTTCCTCTTGGCCTCATCTCTTCTTTCTTTAAAGGTCACTCCTGGCCTAGTAGTTGAAAGTCCGGAGAGAATCCCTTCTGTCCCTTGAGGATAGTAACAGCACTGAGCCTTGTTAACAGCAGCTTGTAATAAGTCACTCTCAGTCTACTGTGCAATACTGGGAGACCAAATTCAATCAACCAAAAACTAGAAAGCCCTGCTTGGGTAGCAGATGCGAAAGTTAGCTCTTCAATTTTGCACGTCACTAAATTCTCTTTAATACAAGTGAAGAGTAACAAATGCATTAATTTCATGCCACAAGTTTGAATTTGCTTTCTGGTGCTGACAATGCAGTGGTTTCCAACACCATATAGAATCTCTTATCTTACAGGCTATAATTTTTAGCATATCCTCGATATAGTGACATTTACGCAGAGGTAAGACTTTAGAGAGGTTCAATTCATGCAGGTAGAAAACAAAGCCCATGCCTAAGCAGTTTGCTTTTTAACTCATAGTCCACAGTTACTCCTGCAGCCTCTGCTCAGTTCTCAACAGAGATCTGAAAAGCTGTTGATGCTTTTGCATGCTGTATTTGTCCTTTTACTTGCAACAGGAATTCCTTGTTAACAGTCTTGGGAACATGAAGCCAGAACCCCATAGACATTTTCTCTAGTTTCTTTTGTCACACACTGCTCTGTAATTCAGGGAGTCTGGTCACGTGTAGTACATTTAGCCAAGGCAGGTGTTTTGTGCCAGAATTCCCAAGGTTAAGATTTAAGAAGATTTGGTTTAGCCCCTTAATGTTTATCTCCTCATATTTAGTCACCGAGTTTGGCAGAAACATCTTTTCCAAATGTTCAAAGAAAAAAAATGGATACGGCTAAAAGCTCAATGCTTCCAATACTAATCATTCATTCATTTTACCTCTTGTAAACTTCTACACCCAAAGTGCCAAACCAGACGTTATGATGATTAAAATAAAGACACACAAATCTTTGCCATAGACAAGTGAAATAAAGGATTGAGGGGATGACAATAGGGACAACAAACCATCCAACATTTTTAAAATGCCAAGACGGTAGAAGATTGTGGCCTCAAAAGATTAACGGAGAAAGACTGAGGTCTCTGAGACTAGTCAAGAGACTTATGAGAAAAGGTGAGACTGGGAGTAGAGAGGACTTTTCAGTTGGTGGTGCTTAGAGAAAAGAATGAAGTCCTGGTGACCATTATGAGTTTTGGACTTGAATAAATGTGGGTCAAGTTCTGGCTAAGCCAATATCCTAGCTGTCATTTTAAATAAATTGCTCAACCTCCCTAAGCTTTAGTTTCTTAATCAGCAAAATGAAAATCATAATACAGATTACATAGTATTGGTATGAGAAACAGATGAAGCATAAACGTTAGCCAGTGTTACATAACTGTTAGCTGAAGATACGAGAGCAGGAATGCATGAGACCTAAACAAAAGCCATCTGTCAGCCTGGTGGGGTCAGAGGCAGCAATGCTGAGAGGTCATCTTGAAAATTTACATCGAGGCCAATTAAAAGTGAGCCTCAGATATCCAGCCAAGGAATTTATGTTGGGAGATAGGAACTCATGAGGAGTCACAATTATGTGGGTAACATGATAAAATAAATGTTTTTGAGGTCAGGCTAGAGAGATGAAAAATGGTAGCCAAACTTTTTGACACCTTACTCTGCTCCAGGCACTCTATTAAGGCTATAAGAGCTATCTCATTTAAAGATGCTACAGAGGAAGATGAGGGATGCCTGAATCATTAGAAAAAGCGAAGGGGCAATGGGAGAAATGTAGCAGTAAGGGGGTAAGAAGCTTGAGAGGCATGATGGTTGTAGAGGAAGAGAGATGGAGAAATATGGTAGGCCCCTGGAATGGGGAGAGATGAGAGGGAAGGATCTCATGTGGCTGATATCCTAAGGCTAGAGAGCATGATTCCTTAATTGAGATGAAAGCAACAGAAAGCAGATGCTGTGCCTAAGAGAATCTCCTGCTGACTCTTCTCTTCTTTTTCTCTCTTGATTTAGTTCTTCAGTCTCCTCTAATCCAGCTTTTCACTTATTTTTTTTTGTATGTTGTTCGAAAGAATTCAGTTGAGTGCCTTGGTTTTTTTTTTTTTTTTTTATAATGTGCATGTTCCAAGGCCCACTGCTTTTTTCCTTTTTTTTTCAGTTGTTGGTTTCCAACACTCATCCTCCAAAGTGATATAATTGATCTTTCGATTTTTAAGTTTGCACTGTATCTTCAGATACAAGTTTTACAAAGAACATGTGAAAAAAAAACCCCAAAGGCAAAAATGCCTCAGAATTTATGTAGGATGCATTGGGAAAACCATTACACTAAGATGATTTCCAACTCCCCAGAATAAGAAGTAATTAAAAACTGATAATACAGCTTAGAAAAGGAGTAAAAAAAGAAATATGTTTTTGAGCTAAGAAACACTCCAGGTTTTTCATTCCACAAGAATTCTTTTGCAGAAAAGTCATAAAGTACTGAAAATAGAGGTTTCTTCCTAGATATGTGGTAAGTGGTAAGATGGGTCATAATTTTAATGAACATGTGTGTGTGTCTTTATTTTAATATTTTATGAACAGCCACCAATTATCCTTGAATGTGAATGTGATCATGTGGGTTTGCCATAGCTTGAGAGTGAATAATTTCAATTATCCACTCCTGTTTGGGTATCTACAGTTGTCAAGGATCTAAATAACCCCTACTAGATAAAATTAATTTCATGTTTAAAAAAACCTCACCTGCATATTTAAAACACTTCAATTTAAAGCCATACGGAGAAAATTACAAAGTACTACTCAGTAAAATGTGGGATTGAAGTATAGTAATGGAGAAAGTGGGGAGAAAAACGCCAGGGAATTCAGAGCTACAGAAGTTAAAACTATCAGTGCAAACTCATGTTGTCATGGAAACCTGATGCAATTGAGAGGCCAAGAAAGCCACTGCTTAGCTATAGCAGACCGAAAGGTTCAGATGCTATTCACAACTGGAATTGTCTGGGCGGATGATTCTCCCAGAAATCAGTAATTGAGTTAGTGATGGCTCTGAAAATTACGAATAAGAGATCTGAATAATGAAAGTAAAGAAATAAGAATTTTAGGTAGTCCCAATTAGGGAAAAAAATAATAAATACCTTGGCACATATAGTACTAAATGGGAAAGGAATAGGTGAAAAAAACCCAACTAGGACCAGTGGTAAAAGGATAACATGTAATTTATATACAAAAGGGAAAATGGCAAAATCAATAAGGAACATGCTGTTATTGTAGTATTAATTACACTATAGTATGTTAATTGCTAATATATTTATCTCCCAAAAGACTATGAGCTTCTTTAGAAAGGGACTCCACACGTTTATCTTTACAATCCTTGGGCCAGCTTGAAGCATCCAACCAATATTTGGGGTGAATGGTAATAATCCTACCATTCATTTAAAAATGGACAGTGGTACATTCACAGTAGCAAGTATATAGCTTATTTCATCCAGTCCTCACCACATCACTGGTACCATATCACCATTTCTCAGGGGAGGCAATTTGAATCTCAGAAGGGTCAAGTAACTTGTCAGTGGTCACACAGCTAGGAAAGAGCCACATGGGGATTCAAACCCACATTTATTGACCCCAAAGCCCATGTTCTTTACAATACACTCCAATGAATAAATAAAAAGAAGACACTTAAAAAGTGAACTGGGGAAGTTAGGCTAATAGGTATAGTACTGTCATCATCATTAGGTTTAGAATCGAAAGGGAACCTAAAAACCCTGTAGGCCCCTTTATTTCATGGATGAGGAGACTGAACTTCAGGGAGGCAGGGAAGTTTGGTCTCTAAGGTCTCATTTTGTGTCTTAAATGCTCCAGTTCTGCTTCCTAAGAATTGTTCCCTCAGTCAGGCTTAGATACATTCTTCTAGTCTTTATGTAAAGGACTAGAAATCAAGGGTTTATGAGTGAGAAGAAAAATGATAACACATTGAAGCCAGCCTCATACAGTCAGTACAGAGCACAATATGGAGATCTGTGCAAACACAAGACCATTTTTTACTTCTAGCAGACTAACTTCTCATGATGGCAGCAGGCTTCGTTGCTTCAATACGCTTTTAAAATCAAAGCTGATCTTTTTCTATTAAATTCTCTGATTTACTCCTGTTCATTTAAATAGAATTTCTCTAGAATTAAGTGTAAAAAGTGTAGTGTGTTTTCCTGAATAAATAAAAGTAAAATGACTTGTAAAAATTTAAGGCAATCCATTTGATTTTCCAGTGGAGAAAATGATGGTGCTTTTTTCCATTGTTAGAGATGTAGGGGTCCTCTAAGAAAGTGACCTCTCCAGGCCTCCGTCACTTGTTGAGGGCTCATGAAGTTCCCATGTATGAACTGATGCAGAGAGAAAAGCTATTTTGGCCTCTCACTGTAACCTGCTCTCCACTGCCTTCGCATATTTCTCAACTAGAAAAAAAAAACAAACCTATTTATAGAATTCTCATGGGAAATAAAAGGTTTTTAAGAAGAAAGTGTCTCCTTCAGGCTTATAGGCATCTAAAGTTAATTGATTGCTTAAGGTTCCATAACCTTGGGCTTTATGGCATCCCATAGGCCTCTGCATTGCCCATGGCTAAATCAGCAGAACCTACCAAATAATAGGATACTTACTGGGATTTTTGTGCTGATTGTTGGGGCTCTACTCTTTGTAGCTCCATTATTTACTCCCTTCCTCCACTCACTACTCTCTGGGGAGCTCTAAAGTCAGTTCCTGGGGGCAGAACTAGGAAGGACCCAAAAGTTTTTCCCAAAATAATGGTACTACTACTGAATAAAACTGACCTAATAGAGCTCTTTGGAAAGACAGTTTGAAAAATTTGTAAATTCCAGCCATTCCTAAAAAATGATTTTGCTACCACGCATTTCAGAGCACACAACACTCAGTGAAATACAGTAAAGCCGCATTATAAAACACCTTGCCACTGAAGGGGTTATGCTGCAGATGAGGCCACACAAGGCAATATTTAAAGTTACTTGGAGAATAAAGATTTTGGATGGATGGAAGCAGAGAAGGAGATGCTAAAGGTGAAATAGGGAAGCTCTCTAGGTAATTTTGAAAGCTCCAATATTTACTAAACTTCAGCCATACTCCAGGTACTGCGTTACTTCTGGGCTTTGTGCCAACAAACATAACACAATCCTCCCGGGCGGGTGCTCCGGGCTGAAAACTAGATCTTGCTTCTCAAATGATTTTTTGATAATGAATACAATAGCATATATTAAATGACTCAGAAAGTTGATAACATAAAACTTTCCTACAAGTGCTGTCATGGGAATCTGCTTTTCTCCCTATTTACAACTCTACTTCACAGTTTTTCAAATGGTAGCATTTTTAATATCACCTTGGATATTTAAAAAGGAATTTCTGAAGTCCCAACAAATTATTCCATTCTTAAGTTATTAGTTTTATGAGAAACATATATACAGATATGCTTCCTAGATAAAATGGGTTCAGGTCTAGACCACTGAAATAATGTGACTATCTCACAATAAAGTGAGTCACACAAGTTTTTTTTTTTTTTTTTTTTGGCTTCCTGGTTCATAAAAAAAAAAATTATGTTTATACCATGCTATAGTCTATTAAGTGTGCAATAGTGTTATGTCTATAAAAACTGTATACACATTAACTAAAAAATATTGCTAAAAAGTGCTAATAATCATCTAACCCTCCAGTGAGTTATAATCTTTTTGCTGTAGAGGGTCTTGCCTTTATGTTGATGATTGTTGACTGATCTGGGTGGTACTTGCTGAAGACTGGAGAGGCCGTGGAAAGTTTTAAAAATAAGAAAACAATGAAATTTGCTGCATCAGTTGATTTGTCTTTTCATGAAAGATTTTTCTATAGCATGTAATGTTGATAGCATTTTGCCCACAATAATTCTCTTTCAAAATTGGAGTCAAATTTCTCACACCCTGCTACTGTCTTATCAATTAAGTTAATGTAATATTCTAAATCCTTTGTTGTATTTTCAGCACTTCACAGCATCTCTACTAGGAGTAGATTCTATCTCAAGAAACTACTTTCTTTGTTCATCCATAGAAAGAACCTCAGTGTGTTTGAGTTTTCTCAGGAAATTGCAGTAATTCAGGAACATTTTCAGGCTCTGCTTGTAGTTTTAGTTCTTTTGTGATTTATACCATAATTTTAGGTACTTTCTCCACTAAAGTCTTTAATCCCTCAAAGTCATTCATGAAGATTGGAATCAACTTCCTCCAAACTCCTGCTAATGTTGCTGTTTTCATCTCCTTCCATAAATCACAAATGATCTTAATAGTGAACCCTTTCCAGAAGGTTTTAAATTTACATTGCCCAGATCCACTAGAGGGATCACAATCTATGGCAGCTATAGCCTCACCAGATACATTTCTTAAATAATAAGACTTGAAAGGAGGAATTACTCCTGGATCCAGGGACTGCAGAATGACATTGTGTTAGCAGGCGTGAAAACAACATTAACCTCTTTCTGCATCTCCACCAGGGCTCTTGAGTGACCAGATCATTGACAGTGAACAGCGTTTTGAGAGAAGTCTTTTTTTTCTGGTCAGTGGGTCTCAACAGTGAGCTTAAAATATTCAGTAAACGATGCTAGAAACAGATGTGCTGCCATCCAGGCTTTGTTGTTCCATTTATAGATCACAGGCAGAGTAGATTTAGAATAATTCTTAAGGCTTCTAGAATATTGGGAATGGTAAATGAGCATTTACCTTCAACCTAAAGTCATCAGCTGCATTAGCCCCTAACAAGAGAGCCTCTCCTTTGAAGATTTGAAGTCACACACTGACTTCTCTTCTCTAGCTATGAAAGCCCCAGATAGCATCTTCTTCCAATAAAAAGCTGTTTTATATACATTGAAAACCTGTTGTTTAGTGCAGCCATATCCATCAGAGATCTTAGCCATATCTTCTGGATAACTCTCTGCAATTTCTATTAATACATTAGTACTTTTATGTGCACATTTATGCTAAGGAGATAGCTTTTTTCTTCAAACTTTATGAACCAACTTCTAGCTTCCAACTTTTCTCCTGAAGTTTCCTCACCCCTATCAACCTTCTTATAATAGAATTGAAGAGAGTTGGGGAATTGCCCTAGATTAGGTTTTGCCCAGAGGAATGTTGTGGCTGGTTTAATCTTCTATCCAGACCATGAACCTTTTCTTCCTATCAGTAGTAAAGCTGTTTTGGTTTCTTATCATTTGTGTGTTCATGGGAGTAGCACTTTTAATTTCCTTTAATAACTGTGTTTTGCATGCACAACTTGGCTAACTGGTGCAAAAGGCCTAAATTTTAACTTATTTTGGCTGTAGACATGCCTTCCTCACTAAGCTTAATCCATTCTAGCCTTTGATTTAAAGTGAGAGATGTGACCCTTTCTTTCACTTGCTTACTTGTAGGCCATTGTAGGGTGAATAACTGACCTATAGTTGTCTCTCAGTGAATAGAGAGGCCCAAGAAGAGTAGAGAGATAGGACAATAGCCAGTCAGTGGAGCAGTCAGGACACACACATACATTTGTTAAGTTCACCATCTTATGTGGGTGTGGTTCAAAACAATTATAATAGCAAAGGTCACTACTTACAGATCACCATAACAGATATAACAATAATAATAATAACGAAGTTAGAAATATTGTATTATCAAAACGCAACACAGAGAAATGAAGTGAGCATATATTGTTAGTAAAATGACACTAATAGAGTTACTCGGCGCAGGGTTTCCCTAAAACTCAAAGTTGTTAAAACCATATTACCTGTAAAGTGCAATAAAGTGAAGCACAATAAAATGAGGTATTCGTGTACATCTAAATCTATAGCTATATCTAGAGAGACAGACAGAGACGGAGAGGGAGTCAAGTGTTTCTATACATTGTATAGAGGCAACACATTTCTGAAGACTAGTTTTTTTAAGAGTTCAGATATTATGATTAAAGAATAGAAGGTGGAAATGGGATGACTTTTTGACCTTCCCCATTTTGTACAAGAAAGGAAGGATTATGCCAAAATCAAGAGGAAAGCTTTTCATTGCAAAAAGCCTCTTGCTTTTCTCTCTATAAGTTCAGCTTCAGCTTCCATAGAGCTTAAACCATATATATGACAAATAGAGCTCAAACAATTAAATAATCACTGTGTCTGAAAGCTCTACAAAGAAAGGACAGAGTGCAAGGCATCAACAAACACCAAGTCAGAATAAAATTGCTTTCATCCAAGTTATCAGGTGCATCCTGTTTTTTGTCATTCTGTCCCAGCTAAGAGACTCTCGTGAATCTCAGAGAGAAAGCAAAATGAATGATACTCATGGTGTCCAGGCCTAGATACAGCATCTTAAGAATGAGCAAGAAAGCCACTTCATGGAGAAATTAAATCTCCTCTTTACAGCCTCTGAAAAGGAACTACTAATGTTCTTTCTCTTTCTGACACACTTGTTCTCTTCTTGAGGGTTCATTTCAATCCTTACTGCTACTGCATTATTTTTGTTCTCTGCCAAGAAAGTTGGATGAGTTAAAAGTCATTTTCGATTGAAGTTAAAAATTGTTCTACTCCAAGTTTTTCACTTGTCTCATGTTATATTTTCTCTTTAGAAAGGTGTAAGTGGTGAACATAATAAGGATATTATTACAAGTACTACAGTAATGCTTTTTATTTTAAATGAACATCAACTTTAAAAGTCTAGGTGGCATTTATGAAGTATAGCAATTAGACTGTGGATATTAGAATAATATGAGGAATTTTTAATAATAGGCTTATTGAGATATAATTTACATATCATACATTTCACTCATTTAAAGTGTACAATTCATTGGTTGTTAATATTTTCACAGCAACGCAACCATCAACACAATCAATTTTAGAACGTTTTTACCATCCTCAAAAGAACTCCCCCTACTCCTTAGGGGCCGCTCTGTATTTCCCTGCAAACCCCTCAGCTCTAGGCAACTACTGATCTACTTTCTTTTCTATGAATTTACTTACTGGGGACATTTTACATAAACTCAATCATAAAATATTTGGTGTTTTGTGACTGGGTTCTTTCACTTAGCAGAACGTTCTCAAGGTTTACCTATGTTGTAGCACGTATCAATACTGCATTTCTTCTTATACTGAATAATATCTCATTGTATGCATGTACCACATGTATTATCCATTTATCAACTGACAGACATTTGGATTGTTTTCAATTTGGGGGATATGATGAGTAATGCTACTATGAACATTTGTGTATGAGATTTTTTTTGTTTTTTATTGTACTTACATTCTGGAATATATGTGCAGATCATACAAGACTGCTGCATAGGTACATTCATGGTAAGGTGGTTTGTTGCCACCATCCCTGATCACCTATACCTGACATTTCTCCCCACATTATCCCTCCCCCACCCTCCCTCCCACTATCCCTTCCATAGCCCCCCAGCTACAACAAACCCCAGTGTGTGATGCTCCCCTCTTTGTGTCCAAGTGTTCTCATTGTTCAACACCCACCTATGAGTGAGAACATGCAGTGTTTGATTTTCTGTTCTTGTGTCAGTTTGCTAACAATGATAGTTTCCAGGTTCATCCATGTCCTTACAAAGGACACAAACTCATCATTTTTTATGGTTGCATAGTATTCCATGGTGTATATGTGACACATTTTCTTTGTTCAGTCTATCATTGATGGGCATTTGGGTTGGTTCTGGGTCTTTGTTATTGTAAACAGTGTCGTGATGAACATGGTGTGCATATGTCTTTATAATAGAATGATTTATAGTCCTTTGGGTATATGCTCACTAATGGGATTGCTGGGTCAAATGGAATTTCTATTTCTGGAACCCTGAGGAATCGCTACACTGTCTTCCACAATGGTTGAACTAATTTACACTCACACCAGCAGTGTAAAAGCGTTCCTATTTCTCCATATTATCTCCAGCATCTGTTGTCTCCAGATTTTTTAATGATCGCCATTCCAACTGGCATGAGATGGTATCTCAATGTGGTTTTGATTTGCATTTCTCTAATGACCAGTGATGATGAGCATTTTTTCTTATGTTTGTTGGCTTCATATATGTCTTCTTTTGAAAAGTGTCTGTTTTTATCCTTCTTCCACTTTTGGATAGGTTTGTTTGTTTTTTTCTTGTACATCTGTTTCAGTTCTTTGTAGATTTTGGATATTAGCCCTTTGTCAGATGGGTAGATTGCAAACATTTTTTCCCATTCTGCTGGTTGCTGGTTCACTCTAATGACTGTTTCTTTTGCTGTACAGAAGCTTATTTAATTAGGTCCCATTTGTCTATTTTGGCTTTTCTTGCCATTGCTTTTGGTTTTATAGTCATGAAGTCCTTGTCTATGCCTATGTCCTGAATGGTTTTGCCTAGGTTTTCTTCTAGGGTTTTTATGGTGTTAGGTTTTATGTTTAAATCCTCCATCCATCTGGAGTTAATTTTAATATAAGGTGTTAAGGAAGGGGTCCAGTTTCTGCTTTCTTCACATTGCTAGCCAATTTTCCCTACAACATTTATTAAACAGGGGATGCTTTCCCCATTGCTTGTTTTTGTCAGGTTTGTCAAAGATCAGATGGTTGTAGATGTGTGGTGTTGCTCTAGAGGCCTCTGTTTTGTTCCATTGGTCTATGTCTCTGTTTTGATACCAGTACCATGCTGTTTTGATTACTGTAGCCTTGTAGTATAGTTTGAAGTCAAGTAGTGTGATGTCTCCAGGTTTCTTCGTTTTGCTTAGTATTGTTTTGGCTATGCGGACTCTTTTTTGGTTCCATATGAAGTTTAAAGTGTTTTTTTCCAGTTCTGTGAAGAAGGTAATTGGTAGTTTGATGGGGATAGCATTAAATTTATAAATTTCTTTGGGCAGTATGGCTATTTTTCACAATATTGATTCTTCCTAACCATGAGCATGGAATGTTTTTCCATCTGTTTGTGTCTTCTATTATTTCCTTGAGCAGTGGTTTGTAGTTCTCCTTGAAGAGGTCCTTTACCTCCTTTGTTAGTTGTAATCCTAGGTATTTTATTTTCTTTGTAGCAATTGTGAGTGTGTGTTCACTCATGATTTGGCTCTCTGTTTGCCTGTTATTGGTGTTAGTAATGCTTGTGATTTTTGCACATTGATTTTGTATCCTGAGACTTTGCTGAAGTTGCTTATCAGCTTAATGAGATTTTGGGCGGAGATGATGGGGTCTTCTAAATATACAATCATGTCATCTGCAAATAGAGACAATTTGACTCCCTCCTTTCTTAATTGAATACCCTTTATTTATTTTTCTTGCCTGATTGCTCTGGCTAAAACTTCCAATACTATATGATATAAGAGTGGAGAGAGAGGGCATCCTTGTCTGGTGTCAGATTTCAAAGGGAATGCTTCCAGTTTTTGCTCATTCAGTATGATATTGGCAGTGGGTTTGTCATAAATAGTTTTTATTATTTTGTGATACGGTCCATCGATACCTAGTTTATTGAGAGTTTTTAGCATAAAGGACTGTTGAATTTTGATGAAGGCCTTCTCTGCATCTATTGAGACAATCATGTGGTTTTTGTCTTTGGTTCTATTTATGTGGTGGATTACGTTTATGGACTTGTGTATGTTGAACCAGCCTTGCATCCCTGGGATGAAGCCTACTTGATTACGATGGATAAGCTTTTTGGTGTGCTGTTGCAATCGGTTTGCCAGTATTTTATTGAAGATTTTTGCATCTATGTTCATCATGGAGATTGGCTTGAAGTATTCTTTTTTTGTTGAGTCTCTGCTGGGTTTTGGTATCAGGATGATGTTGGTTTCATAAAATGAGTTGGGAAAGATTTCCTCTTTTTGTATTGTTTGGAATCATTTCAGAATGATTGGTACCATCTCCTCTTCATATATCTGATAAAATTCAGCTGTGAACTTATCTGGACCTGGACTTTTTTTGAGTCTATATGTTTCTTTGTGTGTGAGATGGGTCTCCTGAATACAGCACACCAATGGGTTTTGACTTTTTACCCAGTTTGCCAGTCTGTGTCTTTTGATTGGGGCATTTAGGCCATTTATATTTAATGTTAATATTGTTATGTGTGAATTTGATCCTGCCATTTTGTTACTGGTTGTTTGTTTTGCCCATTGGTTGATGCAGTTGCCTCATTGTGTCGTTCGTCTTTACCACTGGGTTCATTTTTGCAGTGGCTGGTACTGGAATTTTTTTTTTTTTCCTGTGTTTAGTGCTTCCTTCAGGAGCTCTTGTAGAGCAGGCCTGGTGGCAACAAAATTTCTCAGTAATTGCTTGTCCATAAAGGATTTTATTTCTCCTTCACTTATGAAGCTTAGTTTGGCTGGATAGGAGATTCTGGGTTGAAAGTTCTTTTCTTTAAGTACGTTGAATATTGGTCCCCACTCTCTTCTGGCTTGTAGGGTTTCTGCCGAGAGATCCACTGTGAGTCTGATGGGCTTTCCTTTGTGGGTGACCCAAACTTTCTCTCTGGCTGCCCTTAGCGTTTTTTCCTTCATCTCCACCCTGGTGAATCTGATGATATGTGCCTTGTGGTTGCTGTTCTTGAGAAGTATCTCTGTGGTGTTCTTTGTATTTCCTGTATTTGAATGTTGGCCTGCTTTGCTAGGTTGGAGAAGTTCTGGATAACATTTTGAAGAATGTTTTCCAGCTTGGATTCATTATCCCTGTCCTCCTCAGGTACACTCATCAAGTGTAGATTAGTCTTGTCACCTAATTCCATATTTCTTGGAGGCTTTGTTCATTTTTTTTCACTCTTTTTTCTCTTTTCTTGCCTTCTCCTTTTATTTGAGTTGATCTTTGATCTCTGATATCCTTTCTTCTGCTTGATCAGTTCAGCTACTGAAACTTGTGTATGCTTCACAAAGTTCTCATGCTGTGTTTTTCAGCTAATCCAGTCATTTATGTTTTTCTCTAGGCTGGTTATTCTAGTTAGCATTTTATCTAATTTCTTTCAAGGTTATAAGTTTCTTTGCATTGGGTTAAAACATGTTCTTTTAGTTCAGAGAAGTTTGTTATTACCCATATTCTGAAGCCTGCTTCTATCAGCTCATCAAAATTGTTTTCTGACCTGTTTTGTTGCCATGCTGGTGAGTCTTTATGATCTCTCTGGGGAGGAGAGGCATTCTGGACTTTGATGTTTTCGTCCTTTTTGCACTGGTTTCTTCCCATCTTCTCTGAGTGGACGTCCATTCTGTTAAAGTTGGGGTTATTTCTCCTGTATGAGGCTTGTCTTTTTTAAACACAGGTGTCAGTGCGCCACTTGAGACAGTCTGTCCATTGTCTGCCTGTGGAGGCACTGCTGGGCTGCCTTGGTCTCAGCCAGGCTGCTGTTTATTCTTTGCCTGGTTTCCGTAATGGTGGGGTTAGCCCTGCCTTCCCAATTGTGAGCTCTTTCCCTCTGCTGAGCCCGCTATTCCTGGGTGGAGGATGTGTTAACTGTGAATCTCTCCTGGAAGAGGGACTCGGTTGCTGGATCTTGTCGGGGAGGGGCCTGTCTGGTCATATCCCCCTCCCCACTTTCAACTCTCCCTTCTGTGGAATGGGTATTTCGTTTTCGCAAACTTTCTCGGTATTAGTCCAGATTTCTGCCCTGGTCTGTGCTAACAAGGCACTTGTCTGGCCGGGGCTGCTGGCCTGGGCTGTCACCTGGGTCTGCGATTCTGGTTGGTTCTCAGCAAGATGGTGTTTTCCTGGCCTGTGTGCTGTCGAAGTCTCAGAGTGAATTGCTCTATCTGATTGAGAGAACGAGGAGGTGATGCCCCTCTGGGCCTCTGGGCCTGATATACTTTTCAGGTGGGGCAGTGACTCACCTTGCCTTGGTTGGACGCCTTTGGGCTGCTTTCACTGCCTTTTTTGGGGGTTAATCCTGCTGTTTAACCAGTCCCCTTAAAACAAAACTGGTACCTCGCTCAGGGATGCAGATATCACTCTGGTTCTGTCTCACTCAGTGGTAACTACACTCTGGAGAAGCTTCCTTTCGGCAATCTTCTGTGTATGAGACTTTTTATGCAGATATGTTTTCAAATCTCTTGAGTATATACTTAGGAATAGAATTCCTAGATCATATGGTAACACTATGTTTAACATTTTAAGGAACATCCAGACTGTTTCTAATGTGGCTGTTCCATTGTAACACACACAGCAGTGTGTGAGGATTCTAATTCCTCCACATCCTTACCAACACCTGTTATTAACTTTTTCAATTAGCCAGCCTAGTGGGTCTGAAGTGGTAACTCTTTGTGGTTTGGTTTGCGTTTTCCTGATGGTTGGGATTATTGCTAAAATGTATATTCTTGGGCCACAACCTGACTCTGAATTATAATCTATGAGTCTGCACTTTACTGAGACTCATATATCCATATCTGTTCTACCATAAGAAATATTTATTATTTCTCACAGCTCCTATAGGTCACATATTTGGGAGAGGCTCACTTGAGTGTTTCTGGTTTGCTACTTCATAAGGTTTAATTAGACATCAGTCAGGGCTACAAAAATTTAAAGACTTGACTTGGACAGGATGCAAATCTGCTTCATGGGCATGTAACTTTTGTAGTCACCTAAGGTGCCATGTTTAGAAAGGCCTTGCAGGAAATTTAATACTCTACTATTGCCATCTTGAAATTCTTAATAACTTTTTATCTTTGAACTTGTGCTTTTGTGTTAGATTATTTTGCATTGCTATAAAGGAATACCACAGACTGGGTAATTTATAAAGAAAAGAGTTTCACTTGGCTCACAGTTCTGCAGGCTGTACAAACATGATATCAGCATCTGCTCAGCTTCTGGTTAGGCCTCAGGAAGTTTACAATCATGGCAGAAAGTGAAGGGTGAATCATGGCTCTTGTTGCCCAGGCTGGAGTGCAGTGGTGCAATCTCGGCTCACCACCACAACCAGCTAATTTTTTGTATTTTTAGTAGAAATGGGATTTCACCATGTTGGCCAGGCTGGTCTTGAACTCCTGACCTCAGGTGATCCACCTGTCTCGGCCTCCCAAAGTGCAATGGCATGAGCCACAGTGCCCAGCCATGACATGCATTTTTAAACAACTATGTCTCATGCGAACTCAAGAATGAGAACTCATTACTCTGCAAGGAAGACCCCAAGCTGTTAATGAGGAATCTGCTCCCATGCCTACAAATCGGCCACTATGCCCCACCTCCAACATTGGGGATCACATTTTGACAGGAGATTTGGAGGGGTCACACATCCAAAACATGTCAGCTTCAGAAATAAATTTTAATGAGACAAGAAAGCATGTGTGTGCAAAGGACACATGTGCAATATGTGTGTCTGCTATTCCTTGCTTCCCCTTTTGTGATAGTAATTGTAATATCCCATGATTATGAAATTCCAGTGCACCTGTGACATGTGGGAGTTCACAGGGACTCAAAGCAAATACAAGGTTAATCATATCATGTTGATGACTGAGTAAACGAGGGTGTTGACAATTCACAGAGGCCACACTTTCTGTTAGAATCGGAGCTAACTAGGGCCAGGCACACTGGCTCATGCTTGTAATCCCAGCACTTTGGGAGGCTGAGGCCTGCAGATCACTTGAGGTCAGGAGTTCAAGACCAGCCTGGCCAACACAGTGATACACTGTCTCTAATAAAAATAGAAAGATTAGCTGGGCATAGTAGTGGGTGCCTGTAATCCCAGCTACTTGAGGGGCTGAGGCAGGAGAATCACTTGAACCTGGGAGGCGAGGTTGCAGTGAGCTAAGATCACACCACTGCACTCCAGCCTGGGGACAGAACAAGAATCCTTAAAAAAAAAAAAGAACTAGAGCTTGCTATGAATACAGAAAAAAGGCAATGGTGGTCTAAGAAGCTAAATGACCAAGAAACCCAATCATGTCCCTTCTTACCCAGCTTACTTCCCTGTTTTAGACAACTGCTAATGCTTAAAACATGCACAGAGGGAAAGGGTAAGATAGGAAAACCATAGTTTATTTTTCAGTCTTTTCTTACTCATCAGTAAACTGACAGTAGAAAATGATGGTTGAATATGTGCCTAACAAGTGGAAATAAACAAACATCCAGCTGAGTTAGTATTACGCAGTACTTCCAGTGTTTCAGTAAGAGTAAAAGGCATATACATGTAAGAGCTATGAAATACAAATTGTGTAATTTTGGTGTTTTCACATCTGAGTTAAATGCTTTCACATTTGTATTTAAAACTGACATTGTGCAATATCATAACAAATGGTTAAATTCCTAATAATTTAAAAATTTAATCTTTCTTTGCTTAGACATTAAGTGCAAACCAAAGAATACTATGGTAGGCAGAATTCTAAGCTGGCCCCATGATCCATCCCCTGTTATGCCCCATATAATTCCCTCACCTTAAGTGTGGCCAAGATCTCTGACTTGCTTCTAACCAATAGAATATGGCAAAGACAATGAGCTGTCTCCCCCATTATTGGAGATATATAGATATATAGATAGATAGATAGATAGATATTATAATGCCTTATATATAAAACACATGTGTCCTCTTGGGTTTGAAGAAGTAAACATTATAAAGGAAGAAAGCTGAAATAACTGCATGGCTTCAGCATGCCAAAATCTATCAGTAGTCCTCCTACAACTTGTGATGTGGTCTTTATTACAATTCAGATCATCAGGCAATCCACTTTCAAAACCTCACTTTCCTAGGACCTTTTATGGTGACAACTATCTTAGATTGGTTTCCAAGAAAAGACTCTGAGGGAAAGATTTGCCTATAGGAGATTTACTTGGGAATCTTCTTAGAAACAATCCCTGTAAACAGTGAGGGAATTAGGATTGAACTGAAGGAGAAGTTGAAAAGCAATGTAGCTGCAAATGTGGCCTGAGCCACAATCATAGGAAGCCCTGGTGCTGAGAAGAGACTTTCCAGTTGTCCTGAATTGAAACAAGTAGTCAGACCTTTGTGGCCTTGTCTAGACCAATCACTGGATGTGGGCTGCCTCTGGACTAGGGGTCTAACCTTAGGTGAAGAGACTCCCTTTCGAAGGGCAACACTTAAAGGCGAACTCAGCTGTAAGCTTTCAGCAGCCAGCATTTCTATTTAGATGGGAGAATAAGTGCAACAGCCCTCAAAAGGAAATCTGGCTTATGAATCACATCAACTATAACACAGTCATGTATAAATTGTAGTGTGAGTACCCTGTAACACGGGAATTAATAAGACAGCAAGACTACCTAAAGCATGGTTGCACTGCAGAATCAGTTCATACCAACATGTATATTATAACAATGCAGAGAAGTTTTACAAAGAGTTTCAGAGTAGGCATTTTTATAAAAAGAGTATGCCAATAGCATAATCTTAAGGACAAAAGCAATGATATCCAACAACATCATCTAAAAATGCCTTCAGAATGCTCTTATAGCAGAAAACACGTCAGTCTTTAATAAAGGATAATGAAGGTGTGAATAATGTGTTATCCACCTAACACATCTATAGTGAACAGAGCATTTGGGATAAATAGCATGAAGATTATCAATGTTAGCTTTTGAGGATAAATTTATTAATTCATTTAAAAAGTTAACATTTGACATACCTGCCATGTCAGCCTCTGAGATTTCTCTCCACCAAGGAATAGATCTAGAAAATAAACATATTGCAAAGTTTTATAGTGTTTACATGAGAGGGACAACATTAAACTGTTACAGTCATTACATGCTTCACTAATTTGTATTCAGTTTCATAAAAGAATAAAGCAAGCAGTCATATTTTATTTAACATGAAAGTAATACAAAGAAAAAGTATACATTTATAAGTGGTGGGGTATGAGGAGATGGTTCTAAAACAGAAAAAAATTGAATGGTTAACACAATGTTTATCAATCTGTGTTCAATAAATGATAGTGAATTAATAAAAAAGAATGTATTTTGTTTATTGTGTTAATTGTATCTGCATTAAGAGGAATAATTGGAACTCAGAGGGGCAGGAGATAATCAAGCAGATTTGAACAATTAGGTGGCAGAGAAAGAGAATAAGTGAAAAGCAGAGGAGAAGAATTAGCTCAGTCATGGACAAATTCTAGTTGAATCCCTGGGTATGCAGCACATTTTGCCAAGCAAATTCTATCTCCCTTTGCCCCCACCAATTTTTATTATATTAGGCAATTTTTTAATAGGGAAAGATCCCTGTCTCAGTCTGTTTGTGCTGCTATAACAAAATACCACAGCCAAGGTAATTTCCAAAAAATGGAAATTTATTTTTCACAGTTCTGGAGGCTGGGAAGTACAAGATAGAGACACTGGTTGGCGAAGTTTAGTCTCCCTATTTAAAAGGTAGGTCCTGTTGCTGTACCCTCTAGAGGGAAAAGTGCTGTGCCTTCACAGGGCACAAGAAACAGAAGGGACGAAAAAGGGTGTGAACTCCTTCCTCAAGCCCTTTTATTTGGGCACCTAATCCTATTCCTAACAGTGGAACTTTCATGACCCAATCACCTCCATACTATCACAGTGGGATTAAGTTTCATCATGAATTTGGGAGGGGACAAAAACATTCAAACCATAACAATTATATTATGAATTGCTATGGTTTGAATGTTTTTGTCTCCTCCCAAATTCATGATGGAATACAGAGGAAGTTGAAATGCTTTGGTGGACATACTGGACAATTTGTCTTCTTAGCTGTGGTTTTGTGTGCAGACTAATTTCACATCTTCCAAAGGATTTTTGGTACTTCACTTTAGCAGTTTTAGCTGCTATTGGGGCCAAATTTTAGCCACAGGTCACAGTGTGGAGCCTAACTGAAATCCGTAGATCCTCTAACCTCAGCGTCAATCAGAAGTGGGAGGGCAGAGAGAAAGAGGAGGTCTTGCTTAGGCACTGCTTGGTATGAACGTCAACATGAAACCTTGGCGTTTGAGCCATATGACACAAAGAGGGAGAGGGAATGGAATGTTCCTGTCTTTAGGTGCAATTGCCACTGAGGCTCCGCACAGCTTGCCCTGCAGCCCACCATCATTCACTAATTGGCAGAATTTTCTCTTTGTTATTCTGCTCCACTGAAAACGCATTGCAGGAGCAAACTGGCTTGTCAAAGCACTGGCTTCAAGGACACAGTGACTCTTCAACCTGCAGGGCCTTTGTGTTTGAAAGACACTGGGTGCAACAGAATGCTGTGCACAGCCAGGCCAGGAAGCATAAGGTTCAATAAGGCAAAGGATCATAACTCCATTTTGCAAAGCCTTATTGATAAGCCCATGCTTTGCTGCATAAAATGACCACACAGAAGGATAATCCCACCACAGCTTTGAACTAGAAATTTTTCTTCTTGTATATACATTGGAAGAGCACATTGCTTAGAAAGAAAACTGTTATTGAAATTTATTTTCTATTTTGAAAGCAGTGGACTATTTGGTAGGGAAGAATATTCATTATTATTTTAACCTGTGTTACTTTACTCCGCTTTATATATATTTTAAATGTAATCACACATGTGCTTCGACCTACAGTCTCTTATATTCAACTATTTACTCAACATATACTTTTACTTACAGACTCATCTATCCAATTGTTACTCAAGCCTTCAGTTTGGTTGCCTAATGGGCATCTCAAGCTAAACATATGTAATACTAGACTCTTAATTGTCCATACACCTCTGGTCCACCCATCCTGTGAAACCTGTCTTCATCACATTAAATGGTACCTTTATTCATTTCTTTGCTCAGGCCAACATCTGTGATCAATGCTTGTACTATACACTGGAACCTTTTGTCTGGAAGGATCCACATGCTTCACGCCTTCAGGTCACTCATGTCTTCTGCTCAAATGCTGCTTTATTAAAGAGGTCCTCTGAAACCACCTTATGTCCTCTACCTTGTCACTTTCCATAGCATTACTGACATCAGAAAATGTACATGTTGTTTATTTCCTTTGTAAATAAAAATGTAAACTTTTTAAGTATAGAGATTTTTTCTGTCCACTGCTGTATACATACATGGAAAGACACTTATATATGGTAGGTTCTCAATAGATACTTGATTGATAAATTAAATAACAAATAAATGAAATAATTGTTGAGTATAGATTCAAAAGATGATTATCCAGGGTTTAGTGTCCACCTAGAGACAAATTGAGGAAGTTGTGCTTTAAGAAGACAGACAATGAACTTCATTAGGCACCTTTGTAGAGGAGTACTTAAATGATGATTTCTCAGAGGTGTTTTGCTCTTAGACTATTCCCAAATCTAAGAGAAAACTAGAAAATAATATGGGATTTTATTTAAGAAACATTTATTTGACATTTGCTTTGTGCATGATATTGTGAGGGATGTGAACATAATGGAGAGTTCTTTTAAGAATATTGCAATCTTATGCATTACCACAGCTCTAAATTAATCTAGTCATGAAAAACCTTCAAATGTTTTCTTTCTCCATTTAACAAAAATAAATTATTTTTCAGTAATTACTTTGTTGTTACATTTTAAAATAAAACATATACTATAAATAAGTCAAAGAATTTTTAAAAGATATGAAAAAAGCAACAAATCACCTCAAATATCACTAATAGAAATAATCAGTGTTACTGGTAACATTCATTTACATAGATAGGAGAAATTATAAAAGTCATGTGGAAAGACAGGGGAAAAAAATCACTTGACAAAAATGGGATAAAACTATGTACAGTGTTTTAATAAGAAGTCATTTTTTTTATTTGGCAGAAGAAAATAAACTAAAAAAGAAGGAATTGCTAATTTTTACAAAATTTTTCTTTACTTCTCAAGATGTTGATTTGTAGAAGAGCCTTTTAAAAAAGAAATTGCAACATGAAGACCATTAAGCTGTACTGAGTGTGTGTGTGTGTGTGTGTGTGTGTGTGTGTGTGTGTGTGTGTCTGTATTTGTTGACAATATGATGCCCTGCTATGAAATTCTATAGCAATGCCATTATCCTCCTCTTTTACATCTACTATTTGTTTGTTGCTTTATTGTTGTTGTTGTGTTAGTTTTTCATTTTGTTTTTAGTTTTTTGTTTTGTTTTGTTTTGTTTTCAGGTCAGAGATTACAATTTCCTTCTGTTTTGTAACCACAGTCTTCTCAGTTGTTATTCTTAGTTTTACATTAAGACTGATCCATTGTTCTTAACAAGGACTTCCCAATATCTAAATTCTTTATTTAATCTCCAGTTGACTGGATTTTGGCAACAATTAGATTCCCCCGCAACTCCCTGCCCAGGAAAGGCTCATGAGTGCTATGTTTCTAGATTATATATGATAATGCCTTTTGTGTTGAAATTTGAATGGCAACTGGCTGGGCCAAATTTTTCTTACCGAGAGAACTGTGTGGCTATTTCTGCACAGTCTCTGATACTAAATTCTGCTGTGAGAAGTCTAAGGACAACTTGATATTTTTTTCCTTTTATTGCTTCAGAAATCTTCACTCCCTACCCACCTCAACCCTTTTTTTTTTAACCAGACTTTCTTTCTTAGAGCAGTTTTAGGTTCACAGCAAAATTGAACAGAAGTACAAAGAGTTCCCATGTGTCCCTTCTTTCCCCATGTATGCATCCCCAGCCTTTCCCACTATCAACAGCCTTTCCCAGAGTGATGTTTTTGTTACAATCAGTGAATCTGCATTGACATATTATTATTACCCAAAGTTCACAGTTCCATTATTATCTTCCAAGTTCAAAATCCAAGGATTCATCTTGGTATTGGACATTCTATGGGTCTAAACAAACATAAAATGACATGTATCCACCATTATGGTATCATATGCAGTAGTTTTTCTGCCCTAAAAATCCTCTGTCCTCTGCCTATTCATCTCTTCTTCCCTACAATCCCTAGTAACCACTGATCTTACTTTCTCCATAGTCCTGTCTTTTCCATAATTCTGTCTTTTCCATAATGTCACATACTTAGAATCATACAGGAAGCAGCCTTTTCAGACGGGCTCCTTTCTCTTAGTAACATGCATTTAAGGCTCCTCCATGTCTTTTCATGGCTTGAAATCTTGTTTCTTTTTAGCACTGAATAATAAATTTCTTCATTTTTAAAGTTAAAAATAATCAGAAGTATTTGAATTTTTTATTCTACATATGTTTTCTTGGCATAAAGTGTGATCTTTAGTTTTGGCTATTGTTTAATATTTGACACATGGAAACACAGTATTAAAATAAACTCTTCTAAACTTTTCACCTCACTAGAGATCAGAATTTTTCCAGGACGTTTTCTTCTAAAAATATTCTTCTCTGGCACTTTCTTTATATTACAGAGATGAACACTATCTTGAATTTTGTTGATCATTCCCTTGCCTTATACAAAAATGTATCTATATGTGTATGCCTCTAAACTACATATTGTTTAGTTTTGTTTGCTTTGCAATTTATAAAAATTGACTCATAATATGTGCAGTTTTCTGGAATTTTTTTTTCACTCATCATTTTGTTTTTAAGGTTCAATCATCTTGTTCCATTGTGTGAATAGGACCTAATTCCATTCTCCTGACAGGCACTTGACTTATTTAATTTCCTTTACTATAAACAATACTTTCTGATGACTCTTTTATTTAGATCTTGCTGCACACATGCAAGAATTTCTCACAGTTCCGGAGGCTGGGAAGTTCAAGATTACTTAGGTGCCAGATTGTAGGTCATGAGAAGATTTATCTCTACAAAATAATGTCAAAGTGTTTTGCAGCATTCTTCCTAATTTATATTCCCACTATCAGTATAAAAGTATATACTTATCCATATTTTTGTCAATGCTTGGTATTTCAGACTTCCTACTTTTTGCCAGTTTTGTAGATGAAAAATAGCACTTTATTGTGGTTTAAGTTTTCATTTTTCTGGTTACTAATAAGGCTGGGAAACTTCTTACATGTTTATTGGCCATTCATGTTTTCCCTCTTAGGGAATACCTGCTCACATGATTTACCCATCTTTTTATGTGATTGTTTTCCTGTTTTAAGACATGTAGATCTTTTAATATATTATTTGTATTGGTTACAAACATCTTCCCACTGGTTTGATTAGACTTTTTATTATCTTTATTGTAACATTTTATGAACAGAAAGTTCTTGATTTTAATATGGGCACTTTTTATCAATCTTTTCTTTATATGTTCCATGATTCTACTATAGTCTCACTATTTGTGTTCCCCCCAAAATTCATATGTTGAAATTCTCATTTTAAAGGTGATGTGGGTGATCAGTTCATGGGTGTGGAGCCCCGATGGATGAGATTAGTACCCTTATAAAAGAGATCCAGAGAGACCACTTGCCCCTTCCACTAATAGGGACAGGAGGCAGAGAAATTCTAGGCCGAAAAGGGTGGGTCCTTGGAGAAAGCTTGACCTGTAAGCCGAAATACCTGAAACCACAGCCCAAAGCAAGAACTTACTTCCCTGTTTTCCTGCTCAAATGTTGCCTTTTCCCAGACCACCCAAGGCCCCTACCTGCCTCATCTTGTGCCTACAAAAACGCCACACTCAGCCAGCAGGAAGAGAAGAAGCACCTGGACATCAAAGACTATGGCTGGATATCAGAGAGAAGTGACTCGACTTCAGAGGGACAGCTTGACAGGGTAACTTCAGAGATAATCTGGCTGGAGATGGCCAACTTCAGGGGAAGACTACCTTCCCATCCCATCCTCTTTTCATTTCCCCTTCCTGCTGAGAGCCACGTTCATTGGCAATAAAATCCCCCGCATTTACCATCTTTTAATTCATTTGTGTGACCTCATTTCTCCTGGATGCCCCATAGGAGCTCAGGTGCCAGAAGTGTGGATTCAAAAGGCCATCACCCTTGCCCTTTGACCTCACTGGTGGAAAGCAGCTGCCTCATGTGAAAAGGCAAAGGGC
Organism: Cheracebus regulus; assembly: GCA_963574635.1. Lineage (NCBI taxonomy): Eukaryota > Metazoa > Chordata > Mammalia > Primates > Pitheciidae > Cheracebus > Cheracebus regulus. Next base: position 51,272 of record CAUYQU010005075.1, read on the forward strand.
CCAAGGAGCTGTTAACACTTAAGGGTCCAAGGACAGCAGAACTAAAAGAGCACTGTAACACTCCCTGTGGGGCTTCAGTGGTCACAGGCACCCTGTAAGATGTGGCTGTGGGGCCTGCACAGGGTTTGGCTCCTGCTAGTTCCCAAATGCACTCACCCTGGCTCCTGCACCCCTTCCCCTGTGTGCTCCCTCCAGTGAGGGGTGGAACACAGTGGGTCTGGGTGAGTGGAATTCACCCCTGCTGGCACCAAAGTGGCTGGCTGGTGGTTTTAGTGTTCCTGCACTCCAGTTCCTGCCTCATTCATTTGTATGCTCCCTCCCATGAGGAGCTGAAAGCTGTCAGCTGGGTAAACAAGGCACCACTATCCCAAGTCCCATGAAAGGGTCAAGGAAATATTCTCCCTCATCTTGGGCCCATCTGGGACACATCAAAAGAGCGAGTAAATGAGGACCTGCCAGATCTGTCTCTTCACTGAGCTATGCCATTTGCTGAGGACAGAATGCAATCCTGTTACCTCTTTCTTTCAGGTGAAAGGAATGTTGGCTCTGTTTCCCTTCACAGAGATACAGCCTTCATGTGGAACTGGAATAAAGTCCTGAAGCAATTGAAGGCATCAGGCTAAGGCTACTCCTTGTTGTTGTTGGAAAGCCCCTAGACTGGACCCCACCCCTGACTGCCAATTAGAGCATCTACTAAGACCCCCAGACTTTTCTGTGGTATCTTTCCTTTTATTCTTCCATGGTTTGAAATGGCTCCTATTTCTTCTTTTATAATGATAAGGGTATTGCTGAAAAGTCCAGAAATGTTATTAGGTAGAATAAGCATTTGGCCTAGCCACCAGATACGCAATTCAGGACAATATGATTGCCAGTTGTTCTGAAAGGTGCCGTCTCCACCCCCACTCCAACACTTGCAAGCACGGGTGGCACACAGCAGCTGCCCTCCTCTCCCCGCCCCTCCCATCTGGGGCACTTGGGCATGTTCACAACACACATGTGCTGTAGCCAATGTCCACATGGGGTGGGAGAGAACTGCAGCTGCTGCCAGGGCCCCAGGGCAGTGTCCGGGGTCAGGGGCCCCACACAGCCAGTTGGCCAGTGTTTCCCACTTGCTTTCCCTTCTGCTACGTGCCCACAGAGTTTTTTCTCCCCTGGCTGATGGGTCCAGCTTAGTCCAAACCCAGGGAAGGAAAAAGGGGGAAGGAACCTCTTTACATAGAGTAAGAGGTTCTTCCTTGCCTTAAACTTTTTTTTTCGTCTTTCCTTTTCTATGCAACAGGGTTTTTTTTCTACCTCAGCCCTCTGCTTATGATAGGAAAGCAGCAGAGGAGCGACTCCACTGGCTAATAACTGCAAAGTTGGCTAGGCCTGTCTGGGACTTAATCTAAATGAATCCATGCACCCCCAAGACACTTTTTTGTCCCAAACTCAATTATAAACTTCGGGATGAAGTCTTAGAAAGGAAAACCATATCTGAAGGAACCAAAGGCAGGCAACAGGCACAGTATAAATGTGCAGGACTAATTCCTGCCAATTAAGCCCTCGCTTCATGAAAGGAGACCATGCTCCATGGCATAGATAAGGCCCAGGGCGCCCAAAGGTTGCTGACAGCAGGAGGAATGGAGGTATCCGTGAGTTAGGGTAATTCCTATTCTCTAAGCCCTCTCTGCTTCACGTTTGCAGGCTGCAATTGCACCCATAGTGGCGTCTGTCTAAGGTTTCTGGGTCTCAGGGATAAAAAGATGGAAGAGAAAAGAGCCACACCTGTTTTCTCTCTCACACACATACCCAGAGTTTTTGCTGAAAGAGGGAAGGGAAATGAGTGATGTTTTCTTCCCTCTTTCAGCATGGGCACTATCTTCATCATCCTCAGTCTATAGTCCTCTGGAGTGTATCCTGAATCACTGGGACAGCTTTGACTGTCAGACTCGGGAGGAAAAATGCCTCATAGCTCTTTGCACAAAAGTTTGGCCAAATTACGATCTGCAGAAAGGACTGGTTTGGCCTGAGGAAGGAATCATTCATTTTGATACCATCCTGCCATTGGACCTTTCCTGTAAACATGAGGGCAGATGATCTGAGTCCCCATATGTGCAGGCTTTCCATACCTTGCAGAGTAACCCAGACCTCTGCCAACAGTGTAGGACTCATCCAGTCTCTCTGTTTGCCATCTCAGGGGAGGCTGCAGGGGGCAATCCCAGGGAACTGAAAAAACAAACCCCAGAGGTACCTCCAACAGGGGAACCAGCTCCCTTTAGCCCTGCTCCTCCAGGTCCATTTCATATTCACTATCCAGTTTCTCTCTCTCTCTCTTGCCCCTCCTAGAAATCCTCACCCTAGACAAGCCCCAGTCTCACTCTTGCCCCTTCAATAGATGCCTGGTAAATTTGGTCTCAGTAAGATGCAGGTCTCCTTCTCTCTACAAGACTTAAGGAAAATTAAGTGGGTATCTTGGCAAGTTTTAAATAACCCTGACAGATATAGAGAGGCCTTCCAGAATTTAACCCAAGTATGTGAGCTCTTCTAGAAAGACATTATGTTACTTTTGAATCAAACTCTAACACTGAGAAGCAGGCCACTATGCAAGTGGTGGAGAGATTTGGAGATGAGCTGTGTATCACATATAGTGTCAAGGAAGGGGCCAAACTTAATCCAACTGAGAAGCAGACCCTAAATGGGATCCCAATGACAAGATGGGAGAATGGAAGAGGAAACATTTTCAGGCATGCATAATAGATGGCTTATGCAAGATTAGAACTAAGGCTCTCAACTATACCAAGCTATCCATGATAGACCAGGGATTTGATGAGAATCCCACTGCCTTTCTGGAAAGGCTAAGAGATGCCTTGATAAAGCAACATCTCTGTATCTCCTGATTCAGATGGGGGACAACTAATCCTAAAGGATAAATTTATTACTCAGGCAGCCCTTGATATCAGGAGGAAGCTGCAGAAACAGGCCCTGGGACCAGATAGTACTTTAGAGAACCTCCTGAAAGTGGCCATCTCGGTCTTTAAAAGTAGGTCACTGGAATAGATTCTTGAATTCATTATATCAGAGTAAAGTCCTGGGAAGCTGACAGTTACCTCCAGCAAACCAGAAGAGCACCCAAAGTACCAATGTGAAGAGATCGAGGACCTAAAGCTAAAAATCACAAAAGATAAGTGTTAATAATTAATCTTCCATGGATAAGCTCTTTATGGTCCTGCCTATGCTTGCTGTTCTTACCTTCATTCTGTTCCATACTATGGAGTACAGTAATGTTTTCAGAATGATTAGTATACTTCACGTCTTATTTCTGTTATCCTTGGAACTAGATTCTTTCCTTTTAACCCCTTGTTGTATAATACACATATTTGATTCATGCACACTTAACCTTGTAAAATTTGTTTCTTCTTGCCTAGATGCCATCAAACTCCAAACAGTCAGGCAACTGGAGCCTTGGATGATAGCTCCTTTTTGCTGAGGACCCTTCGGTAGACCTCTGGGAGGAATCTGACTGCCTGTTCTCCCCAAAACAATGTTCCCTGTCAGCAAGAAATAGCTAAGATCAGGCATCGTCCATATTCTAATGGCAGTTAGATATGCCTCTTTAGAGAGGGGAAATGATGGGGACAAGAGACAGAAAATTTCTAGGTAGAAAAGGGTGGGTCCCTGACAAAAGCCCCACCCTGAAGCCAAAAGGCCTGAAAGTGGCTCAAAGTGAGAACTTCAATCCCTGTTTTCCTGCTCAAATGTTGCCTTTTCCAAAACCACATGTGGCCCCACCCAGCCCCGATCCTGTTTAAAATGCAATTGATGTTTGTATATTGGTCTTATATACAGGCATTTTGCCTATAAAGACCCCAGACTCAGCTGGCAGAAAGAGGAGAAGCAGTTGCATGTTGAAGACTATGGCTGGACACTGGAGAGAAGTGGCTTGACTTCAGAGGGTCAGCTTGATAGCATAACTTCAGAGAAGAATCTCGCTGGAGACAGCCAGACTTCAGGAGAAGACCACTTTCCCACTCCATCTCCTTTTCAACTCCCCATCCTGCTAAGAGCCACTTTAATTGGTAATAAAATCCTCCACCTTTACCATCTTTCAATTTGTTTGTGTGATCTGATTTCTCCTGGACACCAGACAAGAGCTAAGGTGCCATGATGTGGATACAAAAGGCTGTCAAACTTGCTCTTTGCTGGTGGAAGGCAGTTATCTCATGCAAAAAAGCAGAGAGCCCATTGAACTGTTGACAGTTAAGCTATCCACAGATAGCAGAGCTAAAAGATCACTGTATCACACCCTCTGGGGCTTCAGAGGTCATGGACACCCCCAAAGACACTGCTGTGGGGCCTGCATGGAGTTTTGCTCCTGCTGACACCCAAAAGCACTTGCTCTGGCTTCTGCATCTGCCCACCTCCATGAACACAGGGAGTCCGAGTGAATGAGCTGAGTGTGTCCATGCTGGTGCTGAAGCAGCCAACTGGTTCCAACATTCATGCCTCCAGTTCTGGCCTCATTCGCCTGTATGCTCCCTCTCATGAGGAGTTGAAAGCTACAGGCTGGGTAAACAAGGGACCCCTATGGCAAGTCCTGCAAAAGGGTAAGAGAAATAACCTGCTTCACCATCAGGTGAGGACACTGTGAAAAGAACATCTATGAACCAAAAAGTGGGCCCTCACCAGAAAATCTGTTGGTGCCTTAACCTTGAACTTCCCAGTCTCTAGAACTGCGAGAAATAAATGTTTATCTTTTATAAGCTACCCAGTGCATGATATTTTATTATGGCAGCCTGAACAAACTAAGATAACTTGAAGAACTGTTTTTCTTATACCAAAATCAAAAAAAGTGTTCTCCTGTATTTCCTTCTAAATGCTTTAAAGTTTCACCTTTCACATATGAGATTTTAATATATCTAGAAATGATTTTGTATATGGTATAAGGTAGGGATACAGTTTTATTTTTTCCCATATAAGTAACTAATTGTATCAGCAATGTTGTTAAATAGTAATTCCGTAATATATCAAGTATTGATAAACGTGTCTATGTTTCTGGGTTTTCTTTTCTATTTGTAATACAGGCTGCCCCAATACCATACTGCCATAATTAATGAAGCTTTCTAATAAGTATTGATGTGTATGGGGTAAATCCCTCTCCCTCATTGCCTACTCTAGGCTTTTTGTTCTTTGATATGTCTTTTAAAAATAACTTTTCAATTGTCTAAAAATCCAATTTTTTTAAACTGGAATTGTATTGACACTATAGATCAGATCAGGCAGAATTAAAATCTTTATCATATTAGATCTTTCTATCTGTATATCTGATAAATTTCACAAATTAAGTCTTCTTTTATATCTTTCCATAAAGTTTTATAGTTTTTCCAAACAGATTTGGCACGATTTCTATTAGATCCCCAAAGATCTTATATTTTTTCATTGCTCTATTAAATGTCATTTTTTAAAAAATTACAGTTTTGTTGGCATTTAAAAATGCAATTGATGTTTGAATATTGGTCTTATATATACTCATTTTGCTCTATTCTCTTATTTTAATAAATAATGTAAATCATCAATCTAAAAATAATGAGCATTTTATTACTTTTATCCTGATCTTCATGCCTTTAATTTGTTTCTTTTTTTCCTATTAAACTGACAAGGGACTTTGGTAAATGTTTAATATGCACAGTGATAGAGCATGTTATTTTGGTATTAATTTTAAAGGGTGTACTTCCAACATTTCTCTATTAATAATGAGTTTGCTTCAAGTATTTTAGGTAATCTTTGTTTAGAAAAAAATATTTTCTATTATCAGAGATTCTTAAGTATTTTTAAGCTGAATATGTGTTGTATTTTATCAAATGATTATTCTGCTTCTATTTAGTTGACATGTGACTTTTTTAGTTCATTAATGTGAATTACATTTAATTTTTTCTTATGTTAAATCACTCGGCATTTCTGGGGTGAACTCAGTTACATGTGTGATACAATAGCATTTTTTAATTCTGTTGAATTTAGTTTGATATTTTGTTTAGGTTTTTTCCATCTAAGTTTATGAAGCAACTAAATAAGGTTATGAGCAACCTGCCAAGCTGTGTTTTACAATTAGTAGGTATTGTTAGTTGACTGTAAAATTTGTATGGGAACAGATATTTGCTAGCCATTCAACAGACACTTTTGAATATAATAATGAAAGTAATAGAGTTGACAGTGTGTGTTTTTCTATTGGAAAAAATACCACTTTAAGATTATGGTTTGGAAGATAAGGGGAAGTCTTCTCTGATTACAGAGTCCATCACAGAAACAATAATTACAGCAAGTCTACATGTTTCCAAATAATGTCTATACAGCCAATAGAGAATAAAAGCATTTCCAAACCAGAATAGTATTTCTAAGGCACTAAAATATCACAGTGAAAATTATTTTTGGGAATGGGATGTCCTTGTTCACAGAGTAGAATTCCCTGACTTTAAATAGAATATTGTATCTCTCCAAGAATACATTTCACTCATAGTCCCAAATGTTGCAGTGGAAATTCAAAGGGACAAGATAACTGATGGTTCCCTCAATTCAGCATGTCACTTGTTACTACAATAATTACACCCACTGTTCTCTTAATAGTCCTTACTTTTCACCTTGACACAAACATAATAATTTATATGTTTCCCTAATTTTAGATATAAAATGCAATAGGAATAATCTCATTTTAAGGTCTTGGTTTAACACTTCCTATAATAATAGTATTTTTTCATCATTTTTCTTTTATTTAATCATTGTTATAGAACTTGATATTACTGTTCTATCATCACATTTTGCAATTTGTCACAATATTCCTTTATGACTTGATTTCTTATACCAAAAAGTGCATCAAAATCAATCATATGAAATGATAAAGCAAATTCAAAATAGATAATTTAAAAACACAGAAAAGTATGCATTGCCGAAAATTAAATACACATCTAAACGCATGTAATGCAAAACAGCGTATTAGTATGGTTTGAGAACTCAGATTATTTTTACAAGTAGTATTTACCCTGAAATTAAGAAATAGCAAGAAAAACAAAAAGAACAAAGGGGCCATGAAATTTTCTGTCTTCCAAAAGGAGAGGATTTCTCTCATTATTATTCTCTCATATATTATTTTTATCCTTCAGCATATATAAGAATTTTAGAGGCTAACAAGTGAATTGCTTTTGCCATGATAAAAATAGAAAGAGAGCTGTGCACAGGAATGTGTCTCAGGCTGTTACTTTAATGAAGTGGCCTAGACCTGGAGATATAACTGAACATGGAACATGATGAAAGTCATTTAAATTCTAGTACTGAAACAAGGCTAAGAAACAAAAAGGAAAGCCTTCAAATGAAATGTAACGTAAGGGTTGATTTTGTTTATTTCTGAAGTATATCATATGAAGGGATGTATCACATTACAGTGTTTGTCATAATCAACTGTCATCGTTAATGTTATTTTCAAGAATCTTGTGCTATGTCCTTCCAAGTATGTGATTCACTGTGTGGCAACTCCAATCCAAATGCTAATAATCCACATTTCTGTCACTGATATGTTTTATTCGTCATTTATCCAACATACTCATTTCTATATGACTGCAGGGAGAACAATGACAGCAATTCCAGGAACACTGAAGTTGCAGGTTAAAAAAAAATTTTTTTTGTTTTAAAATATTGAAGGCAGTTTGAGGCATTGAGGGTAATTACCCAAATGAGCATTCACTTAAAGAATCAACTCATGTTAAAGTAGCTTCTTACACTTTCTGCCCATCTAGAATAGCTTCGGGGTATTGACAAAACTTCATAGATAGCCCATGACACATAGCAAGAGAACAGATTTTTGAAAGAATTCACATATTTAAATTAATGTCAGCCTTCTAACTCTGCAGGAAGCCATAGAATTTTAATTTGGACTTTATGGGTTGGTTCTGTGCCCTCAACAATTCCCCTGGATTTTAATGAAATATTAGAGCTGATAAAATAGTAAAAATCATTGACCTAGAAAGAATATTGAAAAGTCTACCTTTATATTTCTTATTGGTAATGCACCTATGGTCACCTATGTCTTTCATTAATATTTAAGTGAACATATTACAAAGGCCAGGAATAAGACAGCTATACATACTCCTGACACCGTGACGCTAGGTAAGCCTCCAGTTGGAGATGCCACTCCTAGGCAAATGGGAGCATGAAGAAAAAATGTTCTAAATTAACGAAGTTAAAATCTGAAGTTACTGAATTATCCTATAATGTATTAATGTTATTTTTCCCTGTAATCAGACAGAATGGGGTTTCAAATAGAGATTAAGTTGAGTTATAGAATAATAAAAAAGATTATTTTCTTTCCCACACATGAATTACTGGCCAAAAAAGTAAATACCCACTACATTTTCTTTGGCTTATGTATTATTTATCTGTTGCTGCAGAACAAATTATTCCTAAATTGTGGCAACTTAAAACAATTATATTCATTTCACATAATTTCTGTGGCTCAAGAATTCCAGGGTAGTTTAGCTGTGTGGTTCTGAATCAAAGACTCTCATGAGATTGCTGTAAATATGGCAATTGGGACAACAGTCAACTGCGGGATTGACTGGGGTGGGAAGATTTGATTCCAAGACAGCTCTCTCAATCACTGCCAAGTCAGTCCTGGCTGTTGGCAAGAGGCCTCACTTCCTCACCACATGTACCTTTGCATAAAGCTGCCAGAGTGTCCTTATGGCCTAGTGGCTGACTTCCACCCAAGCGAATAATTCAAGAGAGTGCAAGGTGGAAGCAACAGGTCCTTTAGTACCTAGCCTCAGGTGTCGCACACCAGCAATTCCACAATCTCCTATTGGTTCCAACTGGTCAGTACTATTTAACAGGGGAAGTGAGCCTCAATGGGGCAAACTTAAATGCTGCCTGCCACAATTTGCAAAACTAGAATGGCATATTGTTTAGAAGGCATTTCAGAAGTAACTATAAACATGCAAATGATATTTCAAGTAATATGCATTCAAATCAGGATACCCAGCCAAACAGTCTGAGAACTCAGAGTTGTATTGTTTTCTTGTTGGCGCATTATCTGGTAAAAATAACAGGCTTTTCAATGGTACATAGCTGCTATTTTTCCACTCCAAAATGCAGTGCAAATGTCATTTTGCCACTCCTCACACAATGCTAAAGCATAGGTTCCTTACTAAAAGTCACAGTATGTTAGAGGATAAGGCTCAGATGGAAATTATTTCATACACATGAAGCATTTTGTCTACATTTTGTTGTTACTGCAAATAAGAGTCAATGAAATAAGAGGAATGGAAATAAATGTCTGAGTAAAAGGGAGATAACAGCAGTTGCATCTGGTTGGCATATTATAAAATACAGCCTTCCTGTCCAAAGCAATATAAGCAATAAAGGAAAGAGAATTGAAATCAAAGACAGATCTCCAACTAGTTTAAGGGCCATCTAGTTTAACCTCTTAATTTTACAAATGAGGAAACTAAGGCCTAGCAAATTTAACTGACTTGTCCAAAGTCACACAGTAAATTAACCAGTTATATATTCAGAGGAGATTTCAAGGGCCTGGGGCTCCTTTCCCTGAAATAATTTTGTATTTCTAAAACATTGAAAAACAAGCCAAAAATACAAAGTTGAGTTTAAACAGTTATTTATTACCAACTAGATAAATAGCCAAAGTGATTGCTTGGTAGACTGCAAGGATTCTCAATATTTTTGGTAACATAAATTTGGTCCAACAACTTTGCATTGTGAAGACACCTCAAATCACTGGAGGAAATCTTTGTTTCTAACTTGAAAATTTCAACTTGAGATATTGTTTTAAATTAAAGAAACATTTTGGCACTCTTAAGAAGACATTGCTACAAGGCAAAATACTTATGTTTCTCTTTCTTTTCAAAAATGCTCTCATGAAAATAAAGAAAGCTCTTTAATGTAGGAAGCACTAATCATAGAAAATAATTTCACATCATGCCAAAAATTCTGATCAGATGAAACTGTTATTTTGTAGCTGAATGTCTCTTTAGTTGGCATTTTACAAGTGTGTTTTAGGAATTGTTTTCCAAACAGCAATGTGACTCATCACCTGCTTTTAACTCTGCACTGTCTGCTTCTCTTTAGTGTGCAAAACTTTCTGACTATTGTAATTTTATTTTCATGCCACATTAACAGAGAAAACATTTTTCCAAATAAACAATTGCTGTCAAAAGACAGAAGATGCACTGTTTATCTTGGTTTCTAGTGAATGAGAATAACTCATAATAGCCTATGGTATGGTTTAGAAATGTCACTGCCTCATGTGGAAACTGAATGAGTGTAATATATGCTAAATGTCAAATCTTAGTTTCTAGGAGGTAAAAGAGGTTTTTGGACTAATTAATTAGAAAATGTGAAAATTAATGAGTTCTGTAGATGAAGAAACACAGTAATGATACATATGGACATGAATTTCTTTATATAATAAAGCATTTACTAAAATGTACCTACTATTAATTGAGTAGCTACTATTGATCACGGATGGTGCTGTTAGGGGTTTAAGGTTGAGTTTGGGTTTTAGGGCTTGAATTGTATGACTTACCTCTTCTATCCTCCAAGTTGCAGGCTGAAGGTATCAAACACAGAAGGAAATATGGCCAAATATCTTAGAAAACAGCAACTAATGAAGACTGTTCTACCAAAGACTTTGTAACATGGCTAATGCCAAAAGGATTAAATAAGGTCTCAGCCTATACCAACATCCACCCCTTTGCCTTTGCCCCATTGAAAAGCCAATTCAAAATACATTTAGTAGGTCAGTGTCAAGAAAACAAGAAAGAAAAATTTTTAAATAGCATGTAGTTTTTACCAATTCTTACTCTTTAGCTGCCTAGGCTACCCAACCCCCACTAGCTTGGGCTGTTAACTGATAGGCAGGTGCTGTGTGAGATAAAATGCAGCAAAAAAGAGAGCAGTGGCTTTCTACTGTGGGGAAAAGTCCTGGTGCAGCCTGCCTCTGTAAGGCGGATCAACATCTGTGCCCAGGCAGCTGTACTGTTTGAGAATAGAAAGCCCCAGGGAAGGCTGAGTGTGGTGGTTCACACCTGAAATCCCAGCACTTTGGGAGGCCGAGGCGGGTGGATCACCTGAGATCAGGAGTTTGAGACCAGCCTGACCAATATGGTGAAACCCCATCTCCACTTAAAATACAAAAATCAGTCAGGTGTGGTGGTGTGCAACTGTAGTCCCAGATACTTGGGAGACTAAGACAGGAGAATTGCTTGAACCTGGGAGTTGGAGGTTGCAGTGAGCCACGATGGCACAACTGCACTCCAGCCTGGGGACAGAATGAGACAGACAGACAGAAAGAAAGAAGAAAGGAAAGAAGGAAAGAAAGAGACAAAGAAAGAAAGAGAGGAAGGAAGGAAGGGAGGGCGGAGAGAGAGAAGGAAAGAAAGAGAGAGAGAAAGAAGAAAAGAGAAAGAAAAGGAAAGAAAGAAAGAAAAAGAAAGAGAGAGAGAGAGAAAGAGAAAGAGAGAGAGAGAGGAAGGGAGGGAGGGAGGAAGAAAACCCCAGGGAAGAATGCGGAAAGTGAATATGATTGAGGTGCCTGCCATCGGAAGCATGAGAAAACACCAGTCACTGACGCTCCTCTGCTAGCAATGCAGTGAACCCATCCACTAGTGAACTGTAACCCAGTGAGAGTGGGCTCTAATCAAAGAAAAGAAAAAAGAAAAAGAAATTTACTCCGTCTGGCAAGAAAGTTGCAGTTGGGGCCATGGATATTTCTTCCTATATTCCTCTGACTGGGAAAAAGAAAAGAAGCTTGGGAAAAATTCGATATCCCTTTGGACAAGGCTGGTAAGTTCAAGGGAGAAGGAGTCTCCCTTCTTATTAGTTATCAACATGTTTCCTAAGTAATTTGAAACTAAAAGCATGGGTTCGAACCCCACCACTAACTAGCTGAATAAACCTAGGTAGTTATCATCTAGGAATCTTCATTCTCTCTAAAAAAGTTGAGTATCACTGCTCCCTGTAAGTTTAGTTTGAGAAATTCTCTGGGCCAATCCTGAGCAGTTCTGGGAGTCTCTTAGAGGTCTCCTGCCTCCCAGAGGAAGAGGTGGCAAACAGGACAGGATTGAGCCCTAGTCTTGCAACATGAAGCCTATGTGCCTGGGATAAGCTACTGATTTTAGTGGGGGCACATTGAACAATCTGGGTTTTCCCAGGACCAGATTCTACCCTGATTCCTTAAACTGTCCCAATTTCCCTAGAAAGAACATCTGTGGAATCCCTGTGACTAAGGTCTGACTCTTCCCCCAGCTGTAGGGAAAGACCTGTTTTCTTGCAGTTGTTGACTTGATTTCACTACAAATGCTGCTGGCTGGCTAGTCATAACAGTGTGTCTGCCAGGAAATGCTGTCATCATCTCTTGAGTGTCAGCCCCAAGGTCATATGCCCTGGTTTAGTGGCCATGTGCCCTGTGGCTTAGCTTCTTCTGGGACCACTGCATACCTGGGTTAGCCCTGTTGGCTTTGGCCCACGTTTCCAATTTTCTCTGATTTCCCCCGGTTTGCTGTGGAAGTTAGAGCATGCCTCCTGTTTAAGGCTATGGTTCACCAATCTTGAGAGGTCTACAAAAGTGAAGGGCCTGACTGCATTGTGAACAGCACAATAGCACCAGTCAGGGATGGACAGTGGTGCTTCTACCTAGGCAGTGCCCTCTACCTGAGTGCAATGTAGCTAAGACATATGCGTGGATTGCTTTTGAAGAAGGCAAGCTCTTTCCTCCACCAGGAATCTCCTTGCCCTCAACAGCAGGTCTAGGTCTCCACTCTGTTCAGCCCACCCAAGCAAAGATACTTTCTTTGTAAAAAGTACCTATTACATGTATCTCTCATTGATCCCACCATATTCTAACTATTGCTTTTTTTTTTAGTTTTTTTATTATTATTATAAATTCTGGGGTACATGTGTGGATCATGCAGGTTTGTTACTTAAGTATGCACGTCCCATGGTGGCTTTTTTTTGTAATAAGTACCTTTTACATATTTCCATTGTTTCACTGATGACACCATAATAAGTAGACTTAAGTCTACTTTTCAATTTGGTCGCAATTTCATTAAGGCCAGGACCCTATATCTGTGTACTTTCAGTACCTACCATTATGCCTAAAGAATATTTGGTCTTCAATACATGTGTTATATCAATGGTCCCCAAACTTTCTGGCACCAGGGATCAGTTTCATGGAAGACAATTTTTCCATGGATGGGAGAGGAGGGATGAAACTATCCTCCTCATTAGATTCCTAGGATGAAACTGTTCCACCTCATTAGATTCTAGTAAGGAGCATGCAACCTAGAGCCCTCACATGCACAGTTCACAATAGGGTTGATGCTCCTGTGAGAATCTAATGCTGCTGTTGATCTGACAGGAATCAGAGCTCTGGCAGTAATGCTCACTCACCTGCACTCACTTCCTGCTGTGTGGCCTGGTTCCTAACAGGCCATAGACCACTATCTGAGGACCCCTATGTTATATGGCTGGGCACATAGATGAATGTATAAATGAATAAATGAATCCTACAATTGGAGTGAGGTATCATGGAATATAATGTACAAGATCAGTACCTGTCCATTGCAGACTATCATAGTAATATGGGAAACCATTGCCAAATCCATATCTAGAGGGCAAGATTTTAAAGCTATGGCACAGTTTCCCCCACTCCATGTTTTACATCTCTGAAATGGGGAGGCATCTCTCAAAAATCCCTGCTGGTCAGACAGCAGCCAAGATGGGAGTGCCATGGTGTGTGTGTGCATCCAGAGTAGAAAGGTAGGTGTCAGTGATTTGGATGGAAATTCTGGAAAGGTTGGTTGGAGCATTTTCTTAAAAGATACATCACTGGCACTCATGATGCTGTAGACAACAGTTTTATTTGGAAAAAAAATCATGATATCTACTGCCTCGAGTCAAAGTTTTCCAGAGAGTCAGTATCTGAAAATAAAGAAGTTTTAGGAATACTTTAACCAATTTAATTTGCTATGCTTTTCTTTTTTAGAAATGCATGAGTGCTATATCATAAAAATTTATGCCTAAACAAGTCTAAAATAGTTCTTTCAATAAGTAGAAAATAAAAACCTTAAGTGAGAGAAGGATATTATATAAATTTAACTGACAGCATTTTTTCCTTTTTGGTAATCTTAGTCTTTCTTATAGTGAATGACATTATATTCCATGAAATATGGGGTACTTGCTGCAAAATTAGTGATATTTTTCTCTTTGGGGGAAACAAACGGGATTAGCAAATTTTAACTGTTAACTCTTTTATTGAAGTAAAGGTACACGGAGCTCTGCATGTACCTTTCTCAGAAAGATGAGTTTCACACTGTTGCAATAAACAGAACACATGATGCTTGCAAATTTCCTGGAAGAAGTTTCTCTATCCAAATCGGGTCTTCGTTATTGTTTAACCATGCTACTGAAGAAAAGACGATAGGCTCAGAGGAACCACATTTAAAACAGTCAAGATGTTTTCCTCAGCAGTCAATCATTTCTGCCTCTATACACTTCCCAGTCCCCACCCCAAAACGGAAGTAACCAAAGTTAGGATGACTGAGCCCCGTCCTCAGTCATTCTAACTTTGAGGCAGACAAGAGGTTGTTGCCAAATCCTCTCTTTCTTCACATCTTCTTAGATGATGAAAAATAAAAGGAAAATAACAGTAACAAAGGAAAGAATCTTATTAGCAGACAGCTAAACAATTACAGGGAAGTAGGAAACCCTTTAGAGAGTCTCTGGTGTCTCTTCATGTCCTGAACTTTCTGCCTTGCTGCTAATGTTAAAGAACCAAAATTAGACCTCACCTACGTGGAAGCCAACACTGATATTTTGGCAAGGGCCCAAAACACATAAAGGGATCCTAGGACTGCTATCTCTACATTTTCTTCTCCCTTCTCAAACTGGTCTATGACTTTCAAATTCTTCTCTCACCCTACGGCTGCCCTCCAAAAGAGAAGGAAGCAGTACTGGCAGGAGATATACGATATCCTTTGCCTGTGTTACACCAATGATGCCTGTGACAGTGAAGGGTCCTGGATGTAATGCAGGCAGTCCCTGCCGATCCAAGCAGAGGAAACATGTGACTAGAGGAATAAATAAAAGGCTCCTTCTCACACGGATGTCCCCAGTGCGTAAAGATGGTAAAGTCTGTAATTTCCAGCAGTATCATTTAGGCTCTTGCCTTTTCAAAGCTCACGGTAGATTGTAAAAATGCTGATTTACCACCTTTCTTGGCCAGTTGTCTCTGGAAACACTCACCCTACTCCACCTGATGCTTAATAAAAAACTGGTGTCCAAAAGGGTTGGAGGGTCATCTCTAAATTCTGCATTTGATCCAGGAAGAAAAAAATAATAGTATTTGTTGTTTGGGGAGTCCAAGACAAAGAAAGCAGGAAAGAGACAAGAAAAATTTGATATCCCAGGAGTGCCAAGTCCCAAATCCTCTCCATCAGCATCCTCCAATATTTGTGTTCCCTGTCATGTTGGTGACCTTTGCTCAGGTACCCACCTAGGCTCCAAAACTGCATAAACACTTAACTATGTTGTTTTAGAGAGAAGCAGCTATACATGCCACTTTAAAGAAATTTAATTATTGTATCTCTTTTCTTCAAACATGTGGGGTTCTGTAAAGAGCTGGACACCACCCTGGGCAGGTTCCACATGGCATGGCGGCTGCTGTGAGCAAAGGGGAGGATGTATGGAGGCCGTGAGGTAGCGTCTCGTCTGAAGGAAATGAAACACTGCATGCAGAGGGCTTATTAAAAGCTTCATGCTTGAAAAATCCATAGTAAAGGCAAGTCTTGGGAAGCAGACAGTTTCCCCTTTTCCTGGTCATGTTAACTTTATAGTTGGAAATACGAATGCGATTTTGACATTTTGTATGGACTTAGCAGGAGGAAAAAAGATAGCAAAGCATGAAGCCAATTTTTATTGGAAAAACATGGCCCAGAGCAAAACTTCTCACGGCATGCTTTGCCAGTGATTAAGGTGTAGTCTTTTCTTCTGGTGGTCGTGCATCTATATTGTTACAGGTATAGCAAATAAAAACAAACAAACAAACAAAAGAATAGCAGCTCAGTGCTAGCAGGACCGTAGTCTCCTTCTAAACCAGCCCTACAAAATGACTAGAATTTTTTTTCCCCAAGATATTCCAGGATGTTATACCCCTAGCAAGACAGCTTATTGTCTCCCCTTAATGTAAGTTTTTAACAATTTAACTAGCTTTATTTTTTAATTTTAAAAATAAATTTTGTGGAGAGATCCAAGATGGCGGATTAGGAGCAGCTCAGGATTGCCGCTCCCAGTGAAAGTGCAGAGGGTGAGTGGACGCTGCATTTCCAAATGGATTTTTATTACCCCCAGACCAGGAGATTCCCAGGCGGAGCAGCCCCACGGGTTGCCAGTGCGGCTGTTTTGGCCAGCGCGGCTGTTTTGGCCGGCGCGACTGTTTCGGCCGGCGCGGCTGTTTCGGCGAGCGCAGCGGCTTTGCCGGCGCCCCGGCGCGGCGGGTCTCCATACAAAATACACTGGTCTGTGTGCCCTTTTAACTGGCGAGTGGAGCTACGGGAAGGCAGATTAAAAGGGAGACTGAATCAGGGAGCCAGCCCAGGAGATCCCCAGGCAAAAAAACGCTACGAATCTCAGCGCCACTGTTTCAGCCTGCGCAGTGTGTCCCCACAGGGGAAATCACACAGATCCCAGCGCCTTTTCAACAGGCGACTGGAACACCTGGGAGTTGACCATTCAACTAAAAAAACAAAAGGCTCTGAGACAGCGAGCCAGGTGATCAGGCTCGGCTAAAACAGCAATTGGAAACGCTCTTGGTTGAGAGTTTCGCAGCAGGCGCAGCTGAACCCGGAACGGTCCAGTTCTGTGGGGGAGGGGTGTCCGCCATTACGGGGCACTCCACCACGACAGAGGAAGTCGGCCATTGCGGAGGCAGCCTGCTGTTGCCAAGGCAACCCGCCGTTGCCAAGGTAACCCGCCATTACAGAGGCGGGCCACTATTGCCAAGGCAGGCCTAATTACACCCATATAAACAGGACTGCTGGGAAGTTCACACGGCAGCTGGGCGGAGCCCACAGCAGCTCAGCAAAGCCTCTGCAGGCAGACAGGGACTGGGCTGTCTCCTTGCTGGGCAGGGCAGCCCTGAAAAGAAAAAAAAAAAAAA
>CAUYQU010005077.1:0-13316 GCA_963574635.1 Cheracebus regulus
TTCCCCCCGACAGACCCCAGTGTGTGATGCTCCCCTCCCTGTGTCCATGTGTTCTCATTGTTCAACACCCACCTATGAGTGAGAACATGCGGTGTTTGATTTTGTGTTCTTGTGTCAGTTTGCTGAGAATGATGGTTTCCAGATTCATCATGTCCCTACAAAGGACACGAAATCATCATTTTTGATGGCTGCATAGTATTCCATGGTGTATATGTGCCACATTTTCCCTGTCCAGTCTATCATCGATGGGCATTTGGGTTAGTTCCAGGTCTTTGCTATTTTAAACTGTGCTGCAATGAACATTTGTGTGCATGTGTCCTTAAGGCAAGAATTTTTACCTAGGTTTAACTGGGTTACAGTTTCTCAAAAGGCCTTTTTATAGGATATTTTTGGTGACTCACCTGTGAGAGGGAACTGAACTGTATTTTCCTCCTGGCTCTGTCACAAACTGGGTGTCCCTGGACAAGGCACTGAACCTCTCAGGAGCAATTTCTTTAAGCTTTCAAGAGTTGGAAGTAAATAACCAGGGAAGTCCTTTGTGAGCTATCATCCTGGGATCCTGTAAGGTCAGGATAAAATCCCGGGTGTCATATGTGGGGACGGACCTATGTGGCAACAGTGCAGCATCTGCGAAGAATGAAAAACAAGCGACTGGGATGCTTTAGGAAACACTGAATTGGATTTCTACCCTCGGCCGGCTTATCCCTTAACCCTCCGCCTCGCCCTCACAACTTCTGCCATGAAGTGGCTTTTCTTGGGCAGCCTGCTCCAGGACCTCCCAGTTCACCTTGCTCTTCTCAAAGCTGGTCCAGACCTCCCACTGTCCCAGAGTGTGGTGCTCCTGGAGGTGGCCAAATCTTCAGATCTAGCCACAAGGACCCAGAATTGCTTCTGGCCAGCAATTCTAGGACCTGCTCCAGTCTGCACACTTTCGCCTCTTCTTCAAAGCTCTGGTGAGGGAGGGTGATGTTGTAAAGCGCCTCTCACTCCATCCCTCCATAAGCATCCCTGCGGAGCCAGGGGAGTAGCTTGGGGCGCCTTCTTTTCCATGTTTGTGCCACTCCACTTCGGGAAATAGAGCAGCAGTTGAAAAGAAGAAGGGCTTACAACTTTTTTTTCCATCCAGGAAATTGAACTAGAAACCAGAAGGTTTGAGTCTTGTCTGGACTCCAGCATTAACTTGCTGCATGACTTTAGTGAAATCATTGCCACTCCTGGGACTGCGATTCTTCCTCTGTGAAGCAGGAATAGAATTATTACAGGTGGGAATTTGGATGATAGGAGCCAGTTTGAGGGGCACAGCCAGGTGCCAGTAGCCACCCCATGCAGAAATGCTCAGGTGAGAGGTTCTTGTGCTGACCTCCGCCTCTTACAGACCCTCCCATCCCTCTCTCCTTCCCTCGGCTTGGGAGACTGAACTCTGCCTTCTTCCTGAAGGTGCAGGAAAGAGAAGAGGAGACGGAGTTCCATACTTCCCATTCCTTACCCCCACCGAGATCTCAAGGAAATGGATGAGCACCTTTCAGTACACTTTCCCAGAGACTGAGAGCACAGTTGTCTGTCCCAGGACACTGCCATTGTGTGTTTTGTGGGTTTTCTTAAAACTATAAAGGGCTGTATTTTGTATCAAAGAATGAGACACCTCCAGCTATCACTGGAACTTCTTTAATACTTTGTAGGGAATAAGAAACAACCTTTTTGTCTCACTTTCCTCTTAAAGAGAGAACTTGCCAAAGTGCAGAGCCCTGTGCCATTGGATACAGCAAGACAGGAAAACAAACAAAAAAATCAAGTCTGGAGGTTCTAACAAATCCTCTGTTATCTTTGGCATTTTCGTCCCCTGAAATCATGAACCAGGCTGAGTTTATTCTGAAGCTGACTTCAGAACCCAGTGGCAGAAAGGGAGCTGTGTAAGGCACATATCTGGAGGATTCTTGGAGACACACACCTGTGGCCACCGTCTTCAAATCAAGGTCAGCGTCTCACCACAATTGAAAGGAAGGTCTAGGCTTTCAAGTGCTAGACTGAGAACCCACTCATATCCCTTACGCATCCTGTCAGCAAGGTCCCCCACACAGCACCCCAGGCAACTTCCAGGATACAAGGGATACATACACATCATGTGCCCTATGTAAGAGCTCACTGTCAAGATACACAGGGATGTGATGGGGCACCGGGAGTCCTCTCATCTACCTTACCAGGATCATGGGTCACGGCCTTGTAGAGAACAGATCTTCATTGTTTGCAATCAAGCTTGATCCCCAGGGATGAAGCTTCTACACATGCACTTAGCGTTTCTACTTCCCAAGAAAAAAGAGGATATGGGGAAGAGTTTTGTACCAAAGCATAACAGATGTAATCGGGCCATTTCAGAAACAACGTATCTGCACAGTACCTAGGCCTTCATAGGATTAGCATTGCTTTGAACACAATTTCCTTATCTCCCTGATTCCCAGTCAAGGAACGACCTGTGGTGCCACAAAATACCACATGAGAATACATTTGAACCTCTGATACCTAGGGACTGAAAAACACAAGATTATAGATTTTTAAATCAATTCCATTGCAGTCAGAACACTTACTGTCTAACATTTCAATCTTTAGAATTCATTGGAGTTTCTTTATGGCCTCAAACATGGGTTATCCTTTTAAAGGTTCCACGTACATTTGAAAACAATGTGTAGAATACAATCCTTGGATGTAGTGTTCTACATATATTAAGTCAAATTGGTTGACAGCATTTTGAAAGTCTTCTACCATCCTATTGGATTTATTTTTTGTCAAGTTTGTTCTATCAGTCACTGTGAGAGATAGCAAATCTCCAAGCAAGATTGTGGATTTGGCTCTCTTTTTAGTTATATCAGTTTTTGCATTGTGTATTTTGAAGCTTTCTCTCAATTTTTCATCTTTAAATTAGAGACAGAGTCTTGATATGTCACCCAGGCTAGAGTGCAGTGGCATGATCATAGTACAGTGAAGCCTTGGAATCCTAGGCTCAAACCATCCTCCCGCCCCAGACTCCCTAGCAGCTGCTGTGCCTAGCTTATATTTTGAAGTTCCTTTATTTGGTACACACATATTTACCATTGTTACATCTTCCTGATAAATTGACCCTTGTTAACATCTTGAATTGTCTTTTTAAAAATCTCAGGCAGGCTGGGCACAGTGGCTCATGCCTGTAATCCCAGCACTTTGGGAGGCCAAGGTGGGTGGATCACAAGGTCAGGAGTCTGGCCAAGATGGTGAAGCCCCATCTCTACTAAAAATACAAAAAATTTAGCTGGGCGTGGTAGCATGTGCCTATAATCCCAGCTAGTCGGGAGGCTGAGGTGGAGGTTGCAGTGTGCCCAGTTTGCACCACTGCACTCCAGCCTGGGCAACAGAGCGGGACTCTGCCTCAAAAAAAAAAAAAAAAAAACCCCTCTGGCAATATCCGCTGTACTGAGTCCATGTTAGTAACACATATTATATTTCTTATATTTGTTGTTTGCAGGTACACTTCTTACCACCCTTTTACTATTAATCCACCTGTATCTTTTTTAGATCATTAAAACAGATCTCTTTTAGATAAGATATAGTTGGATCATGGTTTTTTATCCAGTTTGAAAGTCTTCATTTTTAAATTTGAGGTTTAAGTCCATTTAATGTAATCACTAATATAGTAGGCCTTAAATCTGCTCCTTTATTATTCATTTTCCAGTGCCCTCATTCGTTTTGTTGTTTAATGGTTTTGTTCCTGTGTTCCACTTCTTTTGTCAGCTTTTAAATTAATCAAATGTTTTTAGAATTCCATTTTTATTCCTTTATTGGATATTTAGCTGTACTTCCCCATATTACTTTTAGTGGTTGGTTTATAAATCAAAATGTTCATTACTAATTTATCATAATCTACTTAGAGTTAATATTGCTTCTCAAAAAATTTAAAATCCTTTCAACAATAAAATTATACTTGTGCCCTGTCCTTTTGGCTATTGCCATATACTTTATAGCAACATATGTAAGAAACCCTTTATATAATATTATTTTTGCTTTAAAGACTAAGTTCTCATTCCAAAATTTCAAAAGACAAATAAAGGAAAGTATTTTCCATCTATCAACATATTTAGGATGTCTGGATTCTTTTAGTGAATCCAGATTGCTATCTAACATGGTTTCCTCCTGTCTACTAGCAACAAATTCCCTCAATTTTTGTTTGTTCATTTTTCCTTCAATTTCGAAGCATAATTTCACAGGATACAGAATTCTCAGTTGGTAGTTTTTTTCCTTGCAACACTTTAAATATTTCACTTCACTCTCTTCTTGCTGGCACGGTTTTTCAGAAGTCAGGTATAATTTTCATCTCTGCTCCTCTATGGGTGTTTTTCTCCTCTGGCTTCTTTCAAGATTTTGTTTTTCTTTTTTTTTCTCTTTCTCTCTCTCTTTTTTTTTTTTTTGAGACAAAAATTATTCAGGCGTGGTAGTCTCACTCTGTCACCCAGGCTGGAATACAGTAGCATGATCTCAGCTCACTGCAACCTCTGCCTCCTGGGTTCAAGTGATTATTGTGCCTCAGCCTCCCCAGTAGCTGGGACTACAGGTGCATGCCACCACACCTGGCTAATTTTTTGTATTTTTGTAGAGACAGGGTTTCACCATGTTAGCCAGGATGGTCTTGATCTCCTGACCTCGTGATCCACCCACCTTGGCCTCCTAAAGTGCTGGGATTACAGGCACGAGCCACCATGCTCAGACTTACTTTTTTTTGTTTTTGTTTTTTTGATATGGGGTCTTTCTCTGTCACCCAGGCTACAATGCAGTGGCATTATCTCAGCTCACTGCAACATTAGTCTCCCAGGCTCAAACAATCCTACCACTTCAGCCTTCCAAGTAGCTGGGAGTACAAGCACATGCCACCACGCCCAGCTAAGTTTTGCATTTTTTGTATAGGCAGGATTTCACCATGTTGCCCAGGCTGGTCTTAAACTCCTGGGCTCAAGCAGCCCACCCACCTCAGCTTCCCAAAGTGCTGAGATTACAGGTGTGAATGTGTGGGTCCACTTACACATGGATTTTTTTTCAATATAATATTGGAAAATTTTTGAAGATTTGTGACAATTTGAAAAAAGATGGGCTGGGCACGGTGGCTCACACCTGTAATCCCAGCACTTTGGGAGGCTGAGATGGGCAAATCAGGAGGTCAGGAGTTCTAAACCATCCTGGCCAACATGGTGAAACCCTATCTCTACTAAAAATACAAAAATTAGTCGGGTGTGTTAGTGCACACCTATAATCCCAGCTACTCAGGAGGCCGAGGCAGGAGAATTGCTTGAACTTAGAAGGTGGAGGTTGCAGTGAGTCGAGATCATGCCATTGCACTCCAGGCTGGATGACAGAGTGAGACTCCATGTCAAAAAATAAAAATAAAAAAAAATAAAACAAGAAAAAAAAGATGAACCCTAGAAATACCATCACTTTGGGGGGCTGAGGCAGAAGGATCGCTTGAGCCCAGGAGTTCAAGTCTGCAGTGATCTATGATGACACCACCACACTCCAGGCTGAGAAACAGAGCAAGACCTTGTCTTTATTAAAAAATAATAATAAAATAAATTTTATAAAAGAAAAAAATCTGCCGGCCTCAGTGGCTCACATCGGTAATCCCAGCACTTTGGGAATCACCTGAGGTCAGGAGTTCGAGACTAGCCTGGCCAACATGGTGAAACCCCACCTCTACTAAAAATACAAAATAAAATTAGTCAGGTGTGGTGGTGCATACCTGTAGTCCCAGCTACTCGGGAGGCTGAGGCAGGAGAATCGCTTGAGACCGGGAGACGGAGGTTGCAGTGAGCTGAGATTGCACCATTGCACTCCGGCCTGAGCAACAAGAGTGAAACTCCATCTCAAAAATTAAATAAACAAATAAATAATATATATATGTATATATAAGAAAAAAATCATAACGGCATAAAATTAACTGTGCTACATACGGTAGTACTATAATAATTTTGTAGCCACATTCTGTTGCTACTGTGGTGAGCTCAAGTGTTGTATGTAGTCACTTGAAATGTCATGTGACACTAGTCATGTTTGCATGGGCATTTTGTCTCCAGTAAATTGCATATCACAGTAAAAAGTGATCTCTCTTGGTTCTCAAAAATATATGCTACTCACAATACTTAGAGGCACTTCCTATGGGTCCCATGGGGTTTTTTAAGATTTACAGTAAACATGCTATACTTGCTATACGGTAAACCTTTAATAAGTCCATGGGACCCATTTGCAATGCCACGAATGATGCTGTAAGTGCTCAAAAGAAGCAGAGAAAAGTCATAATATTACAAGAAAAAGTTAAATTCTTGAGTTCTATATAAGGACATCATCCCTATCCGCTTTAGCAGTGACTCCTAAGCCTGTTTCGATAGTGGCGCACCATGAACTGTGTGATGTTTTTCAGCAATAACTGTGCCCCACTCAAACCTTATCAATGTGTTAATTCACACTTATAAGCTATGGTATCATGAATGCTCAAAGCTCTATAAAGACATTTTCATTTATCACGCATCTAATAATTTTTTATAAATAATATTTGTGAATGATGGCAGAAAATCCAATCTAAAGGTTTGTAAGTCTTCACATATTGATAGATTAGAATTCCAATCTTAATCAGTAGTGACTTTTAAATAAGATCACCTTGGTGAGGTTAAATTTGCTTTATTCTATTTTATTTATTTATTTTTTGAGACAGTCTCGCTCTGTCTCAAATCATGAATGCCCAAAGCTCTATAAACATATTTTCATTTATCATGCATCTAATAATTTTTTATTATCAATAAAAATAATATTTGTGAATGATGGCAGAAAATCATACCTTAAGGTTTGTAAGTCTTCACATATTGATAGATTAGAATTCCAATCTTAATCAGCATTGACTTCTTTTTATAAGATAACCTTGAGGAGGTTAAATTTGCTTTATTTTATTTTATTTATTTATCTCTTTTGAGACAGAGTCTCGCTCTGTAGCCCAGACTGGAGTGCAGTGGCACCATCTCGGCTCACTGCAACTTCTGCCTCCAGGGTTCAAGCGATTCTGCTGCCTCAGCCTCCCAGGTAGCTGGGACTACAGGCGCCCACCACCTCGCCACGCTAAAGTTTTTGTATTTTTAGTAGAGACGGGGTTTCGCCATGTTGGCCAGGCTGGTCTCAAACTCCTGACCTCAGGTGATCCACCTGCCTCAGCCTTTCAAAGTGCTGGGATTACAGGCGTGAGCCACCGAGCCCAGCCCTGTTTTATTTTAGGATTTCAGGATTGGGTACCTTCATGTTAAATGTGGCTTTCAAGCAGTGTTAATGAAACTGCTCAGGAAGACAGGCAAGGCAGATGTGTTATCTGTACCCAAACAAACCTAGAGAATATTGGGCATTAGCCTTGTTTTAAGCAAATATGTAGTTCAGCTCAAACTTGATACACTCTGCTGTGTACCCCAGCCCCAGTTCCACCCAGGCCAATCTCCCAGGATCATCAAGTCCCACAAGTGTTTGATGGGTTTTTCCCGTCTGCACTGTTGGAAGGACTTTTGTGTATTGATATGTTCAGGTATGTGTGACAGTTGTAAGCCTTCAGTAGAGTATAAGGAACTTATTTATCATAACCAGCACCACAGAGAACTTCACCAATAAATTTTTGTGCAGTAACCAAGACGCGGAAAGAGTATCTCTTTCATCGCTTCTAACAAAGACTCTGTTGTTCCCAGACTGATCTTAGCATAGGATTTAATGCGGTAAGAGAAGTGTCTGTGCTTATCAGATACCGCTGTTTATCAGTTTGTAGCAGAAGGTTAGCCATCTGTTTGGTTTCTGGCAAAAAAAAAAAAAAAAAAAGGAACATCTACAACAAGGAATATCATCAGCACTTTACATTTATAACAGGCATTTACTGTTTGTAATATTTATGTTTAAGGGAAACTGATAGAGTGATAGTGTATCCAAATCCACCTGTGTGTCTTCAGAACAGGAGAAATTGCTTACCAGTGTTCTTTCTACATTTATTTTCCAGTTTATGTAAAAGTAATATGGCCAGGCGCAGTGGCTCAAGCCTGTAATCGCAGCACTTTGGGAGGCTGAAGTGGGTGAATCACCTGAGGTCAGGAGTTCAAAACTAGCCTGACCAGCAAGGCGAAACCTCGTGTCTACTAAAAATACAAAAAAATTAGCCAGGCGTAGTGGCAGGCGCCTGCATCCCAGCTACTCAGAAGGCTGAGAGAGGAGAACTGCTTGAACCTGGGAGGCGGAGGCTACAGTGAGCCGAGAGTACCACTGCACTCCAGCCTGGGCAACAGAGCGAGATTCCACCTCAAAAAAATAATAATAATATGAAAAGGAGAATAATAGTAAAGAATTTGAAAGCCATAAACTTATCAACATTGTTCTGTAAGAATCACTGTTTTGTTATTGAGTATCTTTAGATTGTTCTGTGAGCTAAAACTTTCCAGGACTTTTGTGTGCTAGCTTTTCCTAAGCAGAAAGAGTTACATTTTATGACTACTTCATTGCCATACAATTCATGTAGGGGAATGTTTACCTTTTTAACGTGAATGATTCCACATTTAAAGTTTTCGGTATATTCACCAAGTTGTGCATTGATCACCACTGTATAATTTCACAACATTTTATCATTGTTTTAATCTTTGCTTATGCAAGAGGAGGAACTGAGGAGCTGCAGATGTGACTGAATCCAAGGTGCCTTAGTCTGTTTTTCTGTTGTTATACTGGAATATGAGACTGGGCAATTTATTTGAAAAGTAAATTTATTTGTTACAGTTAGGGATTCTGGGAAATCTCAGGTCAAGGAGCCACAACTGGTCAACTTCTGGTGAGGGCCACGTGCTATGTCTTACCGTGGCAGAAAACATTGCATGCTAAGAGAGCCAAACTGGCATTTATAACAGACCCAGTCTCAAGATAACCAACCCACTCCCATGAAAACCCATTCATCCATTAACCCCTCCGTGAATTAACTCATTCTTGAGAGCAAAGCCCTCAAGACCCAGTTACCTCTTAAAGGCCCCACCTCTTAGTATTGCTACATTGAGGATTAAGTTTCAACCTGAGTTTTGTAAGGGACAAGCATTCAAACCACAGCCGTCATCCCAAAAAGAAACCCCATGGCCATTAGCAGTCACTCACCATCGCCCTCTACTGTTAGTCCCAGATAACCACTAATCCTTCTTTCCCTATGAATTTTTTTCGGCTTTGACTTAGCGTAATGTTTTTAGGGTTCATCCATGTTACAACTTGTATCGGAACATCATTGCTTTATAGGGCCAAGTAATATTTCATTGTACAGATATCCACATTTTGTTTATCCGTTCATCAGTGGATGGACCTTGGGTTGTTTACACTCTTTGGCCATTGTGAATAATGCTGCTGTTAACATGTGCCTAGAAGTTTTTGACAGTGTGTTCTCCATTCTCTTGTGTATATACTTAGGAGTGGTGTTGCTGGGTCATGTGGTAACTCTATGCTTAATTTTTTTAGGAACTCCCAGGCTGTTTTTCAATGTAGCTTTACCATTTTACATTCCTACCAGCCAGCATAAGAGAGCTCCAGTTTTTCTACCTTCTTACCGGCACTTTTTACTGCCCATCTTTTTTATTATAGCTTTCCAAGTGCATATGAAGTGATAGCTCATTGTGAATTCAATTGGTATTTCCCTAATGATTAATGATTTTAAGTCATGTTTATAGGCCATTTGTAGATCTTCTTTGGAAAAATGTCCATTCAGATCCATTTTGCCACTTTTTAATTGGATTGTCTCTTTATCACTGAGTTGTACAAGTTTCTTACATATTCTGGATATAAGGCCCTTATAAAAGATATGATTTCTATAGATTTATGCTTTATTTTCTTTTAACAGTTGTATAGTTTTCACTCTTATTTAGGTCCCTGATTTGTTGTGAGTTGATTTTTGCAAATGGTATAATGTAGGGGTCCAACTTCATTCATTTGATTGGAGATAGCTAGTTCTCCTAACACCATTTGTTGAAAAGATTATTCTTTCCCTATCAAGTTGTCTTGGCATACGTGTCAAAAATCAGCTGACCATGAATGTAGTGGTTTATTTCTGGACTCTTTTACTCCGTTGATGTAGATCTGTCTGACTTTATACTGGTACCACTCCAACCATCTTGAATACTCTATCTTCATAGTTAGCTATGAAATTGGGAAATGTTCTTTTTCAAGATTGTTTGGCTATTCTTGGCCTCTTGAGTTTTCATATGAATTTTAAGATCAGCTTATCCATTTCTAAGCTAGCTGAGACTCTTATATGTATTGCATCAAATCAATCTGGAGACTTGCCATCTACAAAATACTATTTCTTCTTATCTATGAACATGGGATATCTTTCCATTTATTTGGATCTTCTTTAATTTTTTAAAATATTTTGTAGTTTTTTGCAAACAAGTTTTGCATTTATTTTATTTTTTTGAGACAGGGTCTCACTCTGTTCCCCAAGCTGGAATGCAATGGCACAAACATGGCTCACTGTAACCTCAGCCTCCAGGACTCAAGTGATCCTTCTGCCTCAGCCTCCGGAGTAGCTGGCACCATAGGCATGTGCCATGCCTGGCTAACTTTTATTTTATTTTATTATTATTTTTTTAATTGAGACAGAGTACCACTCTATCACCCAGGCTGGGGTGCAGTTGCACAATCTCGGCTCACTGCAACCTCTGCTTCCCCAGTTCAAGCAATTCTCCTGCCTCAGCCTCCCGATTAGCTGGGATTAGCCCACCACCATGCCTGGCAATTTTTTTTTTTTTTTGTATTTTTAGTAGAGACAGGGTTTCATCGTGTTGACCAGGCTGGTTTTGAACTCCTGACCTCAAGTGATCTGTCCACCTCAGCCTTCCTAAGTGCTAAGATTACAGACATGAGCCACTGTGCCTGGCCAAACTCTTTTTATTTTTACTTTTTGTAGAGACAGGGTCTTATTACATTGCCCAGGCTGGTCTCAAACTTCTGGGCTAAAGCCACCCTCTCACTTCAGCCTCCCAAAGTGCTGGGATTATAGGCATGAGCCACTGTGCCTGGCCTATTCCTGAGTATTTTGTTCTTTTTTACACTATTATATATGAACTTGTTCTCTTAAGTTTGTTTTTGGATTGTTCTTTGTTAGTGTATGGAAATACAATTGATCTTGGTATATTGATTTTATGTCCTGCAACCTTCTCAATTCATGTACTGGCTTTAGTGATGTGTGTGTGTGTGTGTGTGTGTGTGTGTGTGTGTGTGTGTGTGTATTCCTTACAATTGTCTACCAATAAGATCGTGTCATCTGTAAATAGAAGAGTTTTATTAACTTTAGATGGTTTATCTAAGGAAGGAAAGAATGCTCCCCAAATTGAGATAGACTCTTAAGAAAGAAGAAAGCAGATACTTTGTAGCTATTACATTAAATTCGGCCTTAGAACTTTTAATTTGTCCAGCTCCATAAGGAGAGCCTTATATAAAATGTGTTTAATCATGTATTAGTTATATTTTTATTTTTCTTGGCAGAAGGAAAAATTAAGGCATAAATGTTTTATATTTTTAAATCATGACTCAGCTATGAGTCAGGAACTGCTTATGTTCAAATCCTGCCTCCTTCATTTGCTAGCTAACCTTAACTACTTTGTACTTAATTTTCTTACCTTTAAAATGAGAATGATACGAGAATCTACTTTTAAGGTCGTTGTGACGATTAAATGAGTTCATATATGATTCTTAATATCTGGCTGTATAAATGTGAGCTGTTGTTAGTATTAGTTGAGCAACAACCAGACCAACTATCTTTTTGTTGCCTTTCTCAGTGACTATGCCAACTTGGAGAAAACTTGGCCGAGCTTATTGTGATGGTAGCTATGACTCATTACTTAATGGCACTCCTCTCTCCTTCTAGTCTCAGTAAGGATCACCAGGGTCAAGAAACAGGAGTGCTTGGAGTTGTCAGATTAGAGCCTCAATGTAATGGAACACATATTGCTTGTTTGCAATTATTAAACAGCAGAAATATCTGGGTTTTTTTTTTTTTTTTGGTTTGGGTTGGGATTTTTTGCCTTTTTTTTTTTTTTTTTTTTTTTAATACTGAGTCACACTCACCCACCAGGCTGGAGGGCAGTGGCGCGATCTCAGCTTACTGCAACCTCCAACTTCCTGGTTCAAGCAATTCTCCTGCCTCCACCTCCCAAGTATCTGGGGTTACAGGCACATGCCACCATGTCCATCTTACTTTTGTATTTTTTGTAGATACAAGGTTTCACCATGTTGGCCAAGGTGGTCTCCATCTCCTGACCTTAGGTGATCCTCCCACCTCAGCCTCCCAAAGTACTGGGATTATGGGCATGAGCCACTGCACCCAGCCCTGTTTTCTGTTTTAACTACTAAAAATACAAATGGACTTGCGAAACTTTTGGGTTTGTTAGTAAAGGCCATTCTTTTCATTCAGAAGGGCCCCAGGACCTGCTGACTGTGCTATGAATTAATAAGGGGGATCCTGAGCATAAGAACTATAAGAGAAATTGCTGTTGTAAATGAGTTTCTCATCATCCTCTGAACATCAGTAGTTCACTGGCGTAGGATAAGAAATGGAGTCAGGATGGGAGCAGCCGCCAGTTCCCCTTGCCAGCCACATTTTGTTTCAGGCATACATTTTCCATTAAGAGAGAGAAAGCAAATTTTGAGAATTCTTCAGCAGCTGAGAAGACTGAAAACTATCTTTTCAACTGAGAAAATTTCCCATAATCATGCCCTTTATTTGCAAGCATAAAGGTATATAAAGGATAGATAGAGCATAGATTTTGCCATTCTTAGATGTTATTTCTTGGCTGAATAAAATTCGTGTGATTTTCTGCCCCCTTAGGAGCGCTTGTCCCTCGCAAAGCCTGAACGCAATGACCCAGAGGAGAAGGAGCTGACTGTGCATCAGCCTGTGTCCTCCTCTGACACTGAGACATCCAGCAGTGACAATGAGATGGGTGTGGAGGGCCAGATCCCAGGCAGGGCTGGGCGTCCAAGGGTCTCTTGGTTCCTCGCCCAGATGTTTACTGTTTCTTAAGCTGAGATACTTTCAAGGGGGAAAATGCAGCTGTTCACTGACTAAACAAAAGTGACCTGAGCAAATTTCTAACCAAGACAAAGTTAGCTTTTAAAAAACTTTGTGAAGGAGAGATCCAAGATGGCCGATTAGCAACAGCTCAGGAATGTAGCTCCCAGTGAAAGCACAGAGAACGAGTGGACGCCGCACTTTCCGACGAATTTTTGTTGCCCACAGACCGGGAGATTCCTGGCAGAGGAGCCACACG
>CAUYQU010005081.1:0-41894 GCA_963574635.1 Cheracebus regulus
GATTCCGGCTGGACACGTCCCCGTCATCCCCCACCCCTGCCCACTGAACCCTGGAACATCAGGCTGGGCACCGCGGCTCACACCTGTGATCCCAGCACTTTAGGAGGCTGAGGCGGGCAGATCACCTGAGGCCAGGAGTTCGAGACCAGCCTGGCCAACATGGTGAAACTCCATCTCTACTAAACATACAGAAATTAGCTGGGCATGATGGAGGGTTCCTGGAATCCCAGCTACTTGGGAGCTGATTCAGGAGACTTGCCTGGCCCCTGGAGGCATAGGTAGCAGTGAGCCCAGAACACACTACTGCACTCCAGCCTGGGCAACAAGAGTGAAACTCCATCTCAAAAAGAAACAAACGAACAAAAAAAAAATCACATTGTACCCCACAAATACATACAATTTTTGTCAGTGTAAAAATTTTTTAAATCTAATCTAAAATGCCATGGAATATTTTTCCCTAACAGTAATTGGTTATCTATATTTAATAGATAATATTTAACTGTCTATATTTAACAGTAACCAAATGTCTATATTTAATATCTCATTCATTTGTTGTTTTTCCCTTTTTTTTTTGTTATTGAGGCCATGGATTTTTTCTTTGTTTTTCTTTACTTTCCTTTTTTTTTTAATTATACTTTAAGTTATGAGTACTTGTGCAGATCATGCAGGATTGTTACATAGGTGTACACGTGCCATGGTGGTTTGCTGCATCCATTTCCCGATCAACTACATTAGGTATTTCTCCTAATGTTATCCCTCCCCAATCCCCCCGCCCCTGCTCTTCCTTCCCTAGCCTCCCCACCCACCAACAGGCCCCACTGTGTGATGGTTCCCTCCCTGTCTCCATGTGTTCTCATTGTTCAACACCCACTTATGAGTGAGAACATGTGGTGTTTGGTTTTCCATTCTTTTGTCAGTTTACTGAGAATGACGGTTTCCAGATTCATCCATGTCCCCGCAAAGGACATGAACTCATCCTTTTTTATGGCCGCATAGTATTCCATGGTGTATATGTGCCACATTTTCTTTATCTAGTCTATCTTGATGGGCATTTGGGTTGGTTCCAAGTCTTTGCTATCATAAACAGTGCTGCAATACGTGTGCATGTGTCTTTATAAGAGAATGATTTATAATCCTTTGGGTATATACTCAGTAATGGGATTGCTGGGTCAAATGGAATTTCTATTTCTAGTTCCTTGAGGAATTGCCACACTGTCTTCCACAATGATTGAACTAATTTGCACTCCCATCAACGGTGTAAGAGTGTTCCTAGTTCTCTACATTCCCTCCAGCATGTTGTCTTCAGATTTTTTAATGATCACCATTCTAACTGGCATGAGGTGGTATCTCAATGTGGTTTTGATTTGCATTTCTCTAATGACCAGTGAAATTGAGTATTTTTTCATATGTTTGTTGTCCTCATATATGTCTTCTTTTGAAAAATGTCTGTTCATATCTTTTGCTCACTTTTGAATGGGTTTTATTTTTTCTTGTAAATCTGTTTTAATTCTTTGTAGATTCTGGATATTAGCTCTTCCTCAGACGGGTAGGTTGCAAAATTTTTCCCATTCTGTTGGTTGCTGGTTCACTCTAATGATTGTTTCTTTTTCTGCACAGAATCTCTGGAGTTTAATTAGATACCATTTGTTTAATGGAATTCTTATTGAGCAAATGATATGTTTCAGAGTTTAGAGAAGGAATAAACCAATATATTAGTTAGACTTACCAAAAATTTCACATGTATAAAAGTGGAAGGGTGAATCAAATACACAGAGTCTCTCTTTCCAACACTTAGAAGAGAAAAAGTCAAAGACAAATGAGGGGAGCAAAACTAAATTATCCAGCAATAGCTGAACAAAGAAAATTTTGAAAATCTGTATCCAACTTGAGAGTTGGAAAATTATCTGAAGTAAGGTTCAGTGGACCTTTTAAGCATTTCCCCACCACAGCCCCTACCTGCCAAAAGTAGAAATTAAAAGAGGATTAAATGAAATTCTATAAATTTTCACTAGTAAATTCTGTATTGGGAAAGACAGAACAAGGCATATATATTTGATGTTTATATGAAGTTAAAATTTAACTGTTCACCATATGTTTTTATTTGCTAAATCTGGCAACTCTTGTTTAGAGCCATCAGCTGATGACTACTGGAGTGAAATAAATCTCTGAATGACTAAGGAATCCTGGAAGAAGATTTGCAACAGAATCTATCCTATTTGAGTTGTCTCCTCTTCCCATTTTCTTATCTATAAACCAGAGAAAAATGTTTGAAAAGTAATACCAATAACTCAAACTGTAGCTAAAACCACCAATGAGAAATTGATGCTTAATAAAAAAAGAAGGTAAAGTGCAATAAGAAAAGTTATCTGAGATTATATTAGGAACAATTGAAGATCTGGAGATGTCCATAATTAAGTTTGGTCATAAGAAAAGATATGACATGGCAACGAACAAATATACCAGACCTGGATGGTAAGATGAGGAATAACGTTTGGTGGGAATTTGTGAGGAAAGGAAAGAGGGAAAAAAGAATGAAGGGAAGAATGAGAAGGAGAAGTAGAAGAGGGGAGAAGAAGAAAGAGGAGATGGAAGGGAGGAAGGAAAGGAAGAAAAATGGAAATATAAATAAAGGACTCATTGGTGGAGGGGGGGTAGGAGAGAGGACCTAGCCCAAGGAAGGGAAGCACATCGCTACAAAAGCTAAGATTCTAGGAGAACTTTAAATGAATGAGATTTCAAAAAAGACTTAAAGTTCAAAAAGACATCAAAGATGACTTGACTATAACAATATAATTCATTAAAGTTGAGTTTGCAAAAGTAAGAAAATATTCAAAGTAACTCAATTACAGAAGTAATAAGTAAATTAGAAAAGCTCAAACTGGCATGTCTGAAAATGCAATTACTGTTAAAGATAAAAGGCTTCATATGAACATAGTGTTTACAGAGAAACAAGCCAAAGATTAAAGCAATTTTTTGGCCTCTGTGCGCATGTGTGTGTTTGTGTGTGTATGTATGTAGAAAATCTTTCCTTAAATGAGGAATTTAGTGTGTTACATAAAAGAATATGCAGGCCAGGTGTAGTGGCCTGTAATCACGCCTGTAACCCCAGCATTTTAAGAGGCCAAGGCTAGAGAATCACTTTAGGCCAAGGCTTTGAGACTAGCCTGGTCAACATAGCAAGACCTAATTTCTACCAAAAAAAAAAAACAAATGTTTTTAATTATTTAGGTGTGGTATTGAATGCTGGTAGTTTCAGCTGCTTCTGAATCAAGGCTGCATGAATGCTGTGATCACACCACTGCACTCCAGCCAGGGCAATAGAGATCCTATTTCTAAAAATAAAGAACATGCAATATAATTGGAAAAAAAATTGGTGATTAACAATCATAAAATACATACCAGGTAAATTCTCAAACTTGATAAATGAAGGACATGATTCTTTGAGAGTATTGGCAAGGAAAGCAAATCACCAGCAAGAAGAGAAAACAGACTGGCTGCAGGCTTCTCTACAACCACATTCAGTGATATAAAAAAGGAGTTATGAACACAAGCTTCTGGGAAGAGAACAAAGTCTCACCCAAAAATATTCTACCCATACAACTTATCATTCAACTGTAAAGTTATCAGACACACATCTCAAATCTGATAGAACTCTAGAACCAAAGCACCCATGAATTGTTTTTATAGAAAAAAAAAAAACTGATGCAATCCAGCTAACCAAGGGATCGATAAAAATAAAATGTAAGGAATAAAAATTATAATAAAATGACTGGTGGTGAACATTAAATCCAGTAAATGTTTTCCTATGATTGAATGTCTGGGAAATTGTAGTTGTAAGACAGATGGTAAATTTTATAAACTCTAACAGTTTAAAACATAACTAATAAATGGGGGAAGGTTGTGGTGGAAAAGTAGGAGAAAGTATGAGAATGCTAATTTTCCTTCCCCCAAAGTAAAGAATTCATTGTTGCTACCACAAGCTGAAAGTTGTAGTTAAAAACCACAAAGATTACACCCACGTAGTAGAATTAATCTTTTTGGAAAGAAAAATTAGCTTAGCGAAATCTCAATGCTATTTCTTTTTTTCTGCCAAATTCAAGTAAACTTTAACTTAACATTTTAATTATAAAAATATTACATTTCTATATGCATTTCTACGTGCATGCATATAATAAGACATATCTGGAAGGATATAAAACAAATATTAAAACTGATAAGATTTTAGACAAGTTTTAGTTTTATAATTTCGGGTACAGCTTGAATTTTCTCGTATGATGAGCCTATGTAATTCTGATAGGAAAAAAATACAAAGTTGTAGTGACATGTGAAGTCATTTTATAGGCTGGTAGAAATATTTCTAGTATTTGGGGTTTTCTTGTTTTTGTTTTCTGTCTTTTATTTTACCAGTTCAAATACTATAGAAATGCCTTGAGAGAAAATGATTGCATTTGTTTCACTATGAGAAATATTCTGTCCTCATAGTAGCATCCTTACCAGAACAAATGAATGAAAGGCAATATGCAATGGTAGAAAGTGGTGTCGTGTAACAGTTTGTAAAGAAATCTCTGATCTAGATTTTTTTATAATAAACTATATGGCCACTTTTACTGTTCCCATTCATATGTTCATCCTGGAGAGCATGGTTCTGGACACAGTTGTTGCTTAATAAACATCTTTTGGGGTTTTCTGTACAATAACTTCAAAGACTTTTACCTTATGGACAGGTTATTGAGTACAGGTCAACTAAAGTCAATAAATTTTGATTAAGAGCTGTACTGTGTCCTAGATGCTGTTTCTTTTTCCCCTGTGAAAATGTACACAAATCAAATGTGCAAATGCTCAATAAAGAATCTCTAAGGTTAGACTCAGGTAGGAAGAGCTCTGTGCCACATGGTCTGAAGATCAGTAAGCAACCCCCATCAGGTTTTTGCATGATCTTTTTATATATTTCCAACATTTCAAATGGTTCCTTTAATTTTATGGTGTTTTTCACATGAAGATTTCACATAAGGTTGATTCTAACATCCACCACATTCAACATGCCCAATGTTTTCCTTCTTCATTTCAATCATACTACTGTTAATATTAGTAGTCTGATTTTCTTTTCCATTTTCCCTTCACTTTAATAAAACAAAGAAAGATGCAATAAACATTAATGTAACCAACACAGCTGAAACTGAACGACTGATCTATTTTGCATGAGTCAATACATAAAAGTCAAACTGAAATCAAAACAAGTTTCTGTATAGAATATGAAAATGCCAGGCATGGTGGCCTATAATCCCAGCACCTTGTGAGGTTTAGGTAAGAGGATCACTTGAGAGCAGGAGTTTGAATCCAGTCCACACAACGAAGCAAGAGCCCATCTGTATGAGATATACAAACATTAGCTGGGCACGGTGGCATGTGCTTATAGTTTCAGCTACGCAGGGGACTGAGCAGGAGGATCACTTGAATCCAGGAATTTGAGGTTACAGTGAGCTGACTGTGCCACTGCCCTCAAGTCTGGGTGACAGAGTGAGGCACAGCTCCCCACCAGCCCCCCAAAAATATGAAAGCACTAAGTGTACGAGTCAAATAAATGTTCACCATTCAAGGACCAGCTTTAACATGAAGAGCATTAGAATGCTTTAAGTCTCCTTTAAATTTGTTGAGATAGGGATTTTGGAAATTTGATCACAGAAAGGCAAAGAGGAGCGAAACTGTCTATAAATCATTACAGCTGTAGAAAGAGAGAGTTTTGGCCAGAGACCAAAACATAACCAACAAGCCAAAGGTAGTAGAATAGTTTTAATAATTACCCTAACCTGAATATGAAACACAGGGAATGAAAGGGCTATTACTGAAACCTAGGTAAATTTAAATAAATGCTTCAGCCCCTGGAAAATATGCCTAAGACAGTTACAATAGCACTTTAGCTAGAGAATGTGATAAACATCTCCTCCTCCACATAACTATCCTTCTTTACATATGAGGATGAACATTTGCAGAGAAATGTTATCATAAATATTTCTGGTATTGTTACCAACTAGAAAAAACTAATCCTCTATTTGGATCCTCACAGTTGTAGAAATCATTATGTCTTCAGAAGAGGAAGGTAAAAAATAAACCTTCAGCTCAAATGAAATCTTATTTTCATGTAAATATCCCTAGTATATAACAGAAGGAAGAGAAAATGGAAATATGGTAAATACATAGAGTCAATTGTCTGGAAGTAAAATGTCTGTCAAAAGCCAATAAGTATTTTGAAAATTCTTGTTTCATGGCAAGAAATGTAAGGAAAATGAGGTACTTATACACAGATGTGGTCATTATTTGGCACATTTAGATAAAATCTTGATATTAATTTTTTAGTTTATTATATTCGAAATATTTAACTTTCTAGTACTTATCAGAGCACATTTTATTTCCATTTCAATTTATGGCTTTCATTATGTACTCTGAATTTAGACCACCTGAGATTGCATCTTTGTGAAATACTTGGAAGTCTTAGGCCTTAGGAAAAGTTTCCATGAAGTTCAGTGCTTTAGTTTCCTTGTTTGTAAAATGGAAATAATAACAGTATTGTCCTCAGAATACTGTAATAAAGGTTAAATAAAACAATAAAAAGCACTGAGAATGACGCTCAGCTCACAGTATATATTCAATGCAGGTTGGCTACTATTACAATTGACTTATCTACCAAACAACAACAGTGGTCTACACTTATGTGCTAGAAAAAGATCTAAGTGTTATAGTAAATAGGCAGATGTGAGCAGGGCAGGAGAGGGCCCACCCCACCAGGAATGTCAAGCAACCATCAAGTGATGGTCTGGTGGTTGTTAGCTGTCTCTCTAAATAATAATAGGTCACAGCCAGCGCCAAAGAAGCAGTTTCCCAATAGATAGAAACACCTACCTGAAACTGGCAATCCGCAGCTTCCCAGTAAGATTTCAGGAATCGGGCAAGCGGGCTCAAGTATGTGCATTGAAAAAGAAAATGTCAGAGTTTAACTGGTATATGACTTTCCAGGAACACCCCACCAGAAAAGGGAAGAATGCCTCAGGTGAGCATGCCTGCAACGCCAATAAACGCACTGCGCATGCTCACCTTCCAAGTGCTAGCAGGCCACTTGCTCATGTAGGCAGCCTAGTGAAAGGGAAAAATCAAGGAAAAAGGGATGCAAGATTCCAGGTGTATGTCAACAGATAAAACCTCTAGTCAAAGGTAAAACCCTGTGTTTGTTCTTTAAGATGCCTGGTTGGCCCTCTTCCAAGTATACTTTCCTTTCTGTTCATTCCTGCTCTAAAGCTTTTTAATAAACTTTTACTCTAAACCTTGCCTGGATCTCTCCCTCTGCCTTAGGCGCCTCAGGTGAATTCCTTCTTCTGAGGAGGCAAGAATTGAGCTTGCTGTAGATCCATACAGATCTGTCGCCAGTAACTCAAATACCCACAACCAAAAATGTAAGCGTTTTATATGTATTAACTCACTAAATCCTCCCATAGCCTATAAATTAGTTGCTATCGTTATTTTCCCCATTTAACAGAAAAGGAAACTGGGCAGCTGAAAGTAGATTTTTCAGAGCCTGTGTTCTTCACCATCAAGTTGAAACCGCCTTGCAAAAATTATATAATGAAAGAGATGTGAGTTAATCTACCTACCATCTTGCCTTTCCCTTAATTATTCCTGGGCTATTGGGCTAAGCTAACTTCAAGAGACATTTAGGCTATAGTTTAAATGATAACAGGTCTCCCCCAAAACTCAACTGCCTTTATAAAGCTAACGGGAGGCCATCAGTTTTGGAAAGAAGCCTATGTCCTGATAAGGCACAAACATAAATGATTGTCAGCCATTATCCGGGAGGTTGTAAGAGATGCAACTTCGCCAATTACTCCTTCAAACAACACCACTCTTGCAGATTGGCCTTTTGAGATAGTTTTTCAGGTTTTTGAAATGTCTGACATCCATAGTTCTCCCTGGACCTGCCAACCACACTCCTGCAGCCCCACTCAGAAGTGATTCAGCCCGCAGAAGGACAGCTTCCACCTGCTATGCCTTTGAATAATCCCTAACCTACTAGCTTCAAAGGAGATAATTTGAGTACTAACTCCAACTCCCACCCGGTATGACCAGCCTTGTATTAAACTCTTTCTCTACTGCAATGCTATGGTCTTTCTTTATGCAGCAGGAAGGAAGAACCCCTCGGGCAGTTACAAATTGATTCTCAACTTCAGCTGTACCACCAGAATCACTCAGGGGAACTTTCAATAGTTCTGATTCTCAGCTGTAACCTAATTCAATTAAATTGGAATCTCTAGAAATGGCCTCAGTAGTTTTTAAAACTCCTGAATCATGGCATTGGCCTACTCCATAACACCTGCCTTTCAGAGAGAACAATCAGAAAGATACTTAAAGTGAAAGAAGAAAACCTGATGAAGCAGGCTCTTCTCACAGCTACGCCAGATTCTTGTTACAACAGCTAACCCCAGAAGTCCGATGTGTCTACAAATGAAATGAAGTAAATCAAACCCAGCAGCAATTGCTTACTAAAGCAACGGGAGATGATATACTTACCTTTGTTATGATTAATGGCCTCAGTAGGAAGGAACCATTAGCAATTCCATTAATCAGTGTTCTGTTCACTCTTGCTCTGTGGACTATAACCATGGGGTAGCTTAAGAAATAATAAACTATTCTTGTCAGCATATAATCCTGATTTCTTGTTGTGTGAGGTAAAATTTGAAATGAGAAGTTCTCTTTATTCACAGCTACATGTAATAAAGGCAAAACACATTTAAATGAATTAATAGCATTATAAGGGACAAAATGATTCCTGATGAATACTATTACTAATGCTCTCTCTTCACTTCTATTACTATTCATTTCTGTATTTATTCATTACTCAACAAATGCTCATTGAGCATGTTATATGCCACACACCCAGTGTGTGGCATATAACACATAGGATCACATTGAGAAAGATGATCAACATGTTCCCAGTCCTCCTAGAGTGCACAGTCTGTCGTGTTAAAAAATAATAATAATAGTCATTGACACTTGTTAAAGCATGATAAGGTAGACTTTATCCAGGACCATTGCAATAGACATACAGACAATGGGAATGGGATTTTGCAGTCAGAGAGAGAGATTGGGCTCAACTCCAAATACAGCTGGGCAAGTGGGAATTTACAGCCTTGGAGCAGTGGATGGAAAATTACTAAGAGATAGTATTAGGAGTAAGTAGGATTCTGTCTAAACTGACCTAACAATATTCTTGGTAAAGATAGGCCACAGTGATCAAGCATCATCTTGGAGATGGTGAAGGGTCAGGAACCCAATAAGATACTGAGGGTGAGAAATCAAGGGTGGGGGATTCTTTCTAAACTGACTTATCAAGGTTTTTGCTAAAGCAGATTTTATAAGGAAATGTACTGAGCACCAAAGAGAAAGTTCAAGAGGCTGAATAAAGATTGGCCAAGCAAGGAATCTTTGTCAACCACTAAGTAAAAACATGAAAAGCTTTTAAAGCTAATGACTAGCATCTAGAATTCTAATTTCTTTTATCTTTTCCAATCAACATAGTAACTGTTTATCTAAGATTCTAGGCCAAATAGCAAATAGTAAACTTTCCAAAAGTCCTTTTAAGCTTGAAGACAGAATTTTAAAATACCCTAAGTAAGCATCTACCCTAAAAGTGGTATTAGTCTGGAAAAGAAAATAAATGAATAAGCTTTGTCTCAGTAAAATGCCAAGAGAATATTTGCTAGTATTCAGGATATGGAGTGGGTTAGTGAGAATTAATTAA
Source organism: Cheracebus regulus (assembly GCA_963574635.1). Classification (NCBI taxonomy): domain Eukaryota; kingdom Metazoa; phylum Chordata; class Mammalia; order Primates; family Pitheciidae; genus Cheracebus; species Cheracebus regulus. The sequence goes on from CAUYQU010005081.1 coordinate 9,788, forward strand.
TTTCTCAGGTAAAACTCACAACAGGCATGATTATGTTATTCATCAGAGATCATACTCAAAGCAGATAATATATGTGTGTGTGTGTGTGTGTGTGTGTGTATACACTCTATATACACTATTGTCTCGGGATCCTTAGGGTGTTGCTTTTCCAGATGGAAAACCTGTGGTTGGTGGCACATTTTTCTGAAGTTTTGCTAGAGCCTGCTGGGTTTGTTACTCCAATTCAGCCTGGCAGGCTGCACTTAGCTTGTGCTACTGGATCAGATCCCCTGCCTGCCAAAGGCAAGCCAGGCGCCAAGCATTGGGTGGTGTGTGAGTGAGTGAGTGTTGGGTCTGGCCACTGCACACAGCCAGGCACACCAGCTACTACAGCAGGGTGGGCAGCCCCAGGACCTGGCACAGGTGCTGGCTCCATGCAAGGCTGCATCTGGATCAGATGTACCACAAGTGACTTCTGCTCCTGCGACCTATGGATGGATGAGGGGAACTTGGTGGTGCCTGGAAGCTTGGAGACACCAGAACTGCAGAAGCCCAAAGACGATGTTACAGTCCTGGCTAATGGAGCCCCTAGGTCTGGGCTCCCCGGAGGGCCACAGCTCTACTCCTCTTTTCACCCACAACATGGCAAGTAGGGAATGGGGGCCATTTCAGCCCTGTTTGTCTTGTAGTTCTTTTAGTCCTGCCATTTGATGAGTCCTGAGTCCTTGTTCCACACCCAGGGAGAATGAGGAATGTGGACATGAGGGAGCAAGGCAAAAAGGAGCTTTATGGAGCAACAGAACAGCTCTCAGAAGATCCAAAGTGGGTAGCACTTTTCCACAGGCAGGTCATCTCAATGAGTGTCCAGTTCTTGGTAAAGAGGAGACCTAGAGTGGGTAGCTCCCTTCCACAGGAAGGTGATCCTGATGAGTGTTGAGCTCTCAGCAGAGAGGAGACCTAGAGTGGGTAATTCCTATCCACAGGCAGGTCATCCCAACCAATTGAGAAGAGCCAAAGTGGGTAGCTTTTTCCCCACAGCTGGTAGTTCCCATGTCTGTGTGAATCTGGCTGGGTTCGGAGATTTTATAGGCTCAGAACAGAGGGCGTCTGTGCTGATTGGTCCACAGGTGGCCATGGGTGGGCCTGGAAAAGCATCATAAATTCTCACTCTGGGGTGTGGACTCCACTCGGAACTGTCAGCCTGGCTTCAGCCCATCCCTGACTTGGAGGTGGGATTTCACCATGACTTTCCCTTCCCTCCCAGGAGCCTGTCTGCCTCCTGCTGCCATCAACATGTCCTCCACAGCACCCAGGCTGTTCATGCTGAGGCACTCCTGTAGGCCTACACCAAGCCACTCTCAGCTCCTCCTCAGTCTCTCTCCCATGCTTGTCAGTGCTCAAAATCTGGAGGAAACTGATGTAGCATGGCACTGGCATGTGAACACTGCCCCAAGCATGCACATACTCAGCTGGGTTGCTACAGCACCCAGGCTCAGCCTCAAGTATGCCAGGGAGCAGAAGCTGGCACTTTCAAGTCTGGGGGAGCAAGGGGCTTCCTGGGTCCTGAGGGTAAAGGGATGTCCAGGTCCAGATCCATGGCTGGCCAGCTGCAGCTATACCCAGGAGTGTAGGGCTCCTGCCCTACAAACTCAGTAGAGGGCAGGGCTCTCATCTGTTTTCAGCCTCTGCCAGCAACATGGAGCACACAGCCCTGGCTGTACCTCCCCCACTGCAGCCAGTCTTTGCAGTGGCTGCTTCAGATACCACATCACTGACATCATTATACACACACACACACACACACACATACACACACACACACACATAATACAAGTTCTTGCTTTAAGAACTTTAGGCATGAACCTGTCATTCTACCTTCTCAGGAGAAAATATCTTAATACATGACCCAAAACACTGTCAGTAATTTGATAGTTTTCAATTATTTACAATTCAAATTTTAACATTTTCATAGTTTTTAGCAAAAGTTATTTCTCAACTAGTCCATTTATCCCATTTATATTTGACTTTTATAAAATAAATTCAAAACAGCCTAAGACAACATAATCAGGTAAAAGAGAAAATTGATTTTATTTTCTCATCACTCTTGCCAAGGTGGATAAAGTTATAGTCAATACCTATAATTCCAGTAATGGGATTCACAATGCTACCTGAAAATATGGCACCTTGGCATATTGAATATTTTAAGCTGAAGGAATTTGAGAAAACAACAGATAGAGGAAGCTCTCTCTGATCTTTCTTTGACTCTTCTTACCTGATGCAAGTCATAAGAACCTCATGTGAGAAGGCTCCTCTCTACACCTAGAGAAAAGAAGCACACTTTCCTTCATCCTGAAGATTAACAGAACACAGAGAGGAATCCAAACAAATAGGTGTTGCAAAATTTCCCCAGTTTATTGCATTTAACTCATATACTCTTTGCTATGTTTCTCCATGACTCTCCACTCTTCAGAAAATCTAGTGTAAAAACATTAAGGTTCAACTGCTTCTACAGATCTTTATTTCCTGATGAAGGCTCCTGTATTAAGCTGTTCTCATATTGCTATAAAGACATACCTGATACTGGGTAATTTATAAAGAATATAGGCTTAATTGGCTCACTGTTCTGCAAACTCTACAGGAAGAATAGCAGTTTCTGCTTCTGGGAGCTCTCAGGACACTTACAATCAAGATGGAAGGTGAAGGGAAAGCAGGCATGTCTTACATGGCTCAGGCAGGAGGAAGAGAGAGACGGGGGAGGTGCCACGAACTTTTAAACAACCAGATCTTATTTAAACTCGCTCACTATATAATACCAAGGGAAGATGGTGCTAAATCACTCATAAGAACTCTACCCCCATGATCCAATCTCCTCCCACCAGGCCCCTCCTCCAACACTGGGGTTTACAATTCAACATGAGATTTGGGTAGGGACACAGACCCAAACCCTATCAGTTCCCATGTCAGTAAAACTTACATTATGTAAATGTGCATGTTTTTTCTTACTAATGTTTCTTTTGTTATAAGGGCCACAGCTCACAAACCTAACATGGGTAGAAGAACAAGATACCATTCCTCTCCTATATCACCAAGATATCCTTGCTCAATTATGCCCCTCCCATATCATCTATATGCTACAAGAAATATGCTGAAACATTATTGCTATGCTACTAGGGAAGATCGAGCATTTATGTGAAAACACTAGTTTACATTATAAACAAATAATCTTTTTTATGATAACACAGTGGTATTGGGAATAATATATATTGCTTCATAATTGTTGCCAAAGCTTCTCCTAGGAATTTGGCGTAAGACAATGAAGAATGAATAAACTATATTTTAAAAGAAGAAATATTTTTTCAAGTTAAATTTTATGCTCAAGTCTTTTTCTACTCCTTCTTGCCTCAGATCCTCCTTAATACCTGAGGATCCTTATAATTAGAAGGAATCTCCACTTAAATTTAATTATAGATGAAATGACTATGTGTGAATCTACTTAATTTCATAAATTCTAACTGCTGAAAACCATGGAATGTTGGAGATAGCAATAAAATAGCATACAGCTGTGTCTATTTAGTACCATCTGGGTTTTTATTCAAGATATATCCATTATCTAGTCCCTCACACCTGCTATGCTCCCTTAAAGCCTCATGAAATCACACTGAAAGTGAAGAGAGAAAATATTTTCTTCCATCCCTTTTTTGTCCCATACTTCTCCCGTAAAGTTATGTTCCACATGGTGTCTTTGATACTACATAATGACAAACTTATGGAATTCTTTTTTACTAAGATCAATGCCTAAAATATTTTTTATTATCATCCTATAACCTTTATGAGTTGCTCGTAATTGAAGATCACTGAAGAGATTAGAAGACAAATCTTGTGTCAACGGCTTCCCTTATCTGACCAAGGCAGATTCTACCATTAACCCCACTCCCATAAGGAAGTTTCCTATTTGGGAGAAGATTGATCCCTAGCATGTGGAGGTGTTAATTCACCTGTCCAGCTGTAGGAGAACATCTGGCTAGGGAGACTGTCCTTAATATTAGGATGAAAAGGACCAACAGAACTTTAGTAATTTCCAGTTGAAGTCCTAACCCTATCCTCTTTTGTGAAACTAATATATAAACTCTTACTTGAGGGTATTCTTCCAGTTACTCACTGCTAAATTCTCCAACATGGGTAATGCATTTTTCTCCTGTGAATCTGTCTATTGTCAGTTAATTCACATCCCCACAAACACTTGGACCTAGATAGGTAATTGAAAATTTGTTCCTTCAAGTGTCAAAATTCCACACATACTCTTGAAACTCATAGATGTTTCTGAGGGAAAAAATCACAGACAAGTAGATAATTTTTTAAAGATTTTTCTAAATGCTACAAGGAGCTTATCAGTTTCCTCCAAATATCTGGATTCTCCCATTGTGGAAATTTAGGTCATAGCCCAGAGTGTATGTAGATATAGCTAATCCTAGGAGGATTTGATCTATATCAGAGCTTCAACTGACAATTTGTTTCAACTACAAATTAAGTCCCAAGGAACTGGAGAAGTAAAAGATGAAATTGTTAAACTCTTTTGTTTGCGCTGAGAGAATAGAAATCTGCTCTTTGAAAGTCAAGGATTCACGTGACACCCAATCGAAGTTTCCATGTTTCAAGCAGCCCAAATTCTAGGCCTAGATGAAGATGATTTAGATTTTTGTTGGACCAAATGAGTTTAAGCCAGTTAATGCAATCCAGTCATTGTTACAAACAAAGAAATGATGTAATAGGTCCCAAATATTGAATGGGACATACTAATATGTCCCATCATTGCTTATCTAAAATTCAAATTTAATAGGAAATCTTGTATTTTATTTAGAAGTCTTATTTATAATTTCTCTAGAGCACTAAACAGGATTGAGAGTTAGTACAACACGGTGTCTACACTCTCCATTTATAATATCCATTTTATTCTTTGTTATTTGGATTGTTTCTCTTTGGGGAAAATAGTAAACAACAGAATGTGAACAAACCTTAAGTAACAACACTTTACTGGGTAAAAATATAAGTCTCTATATCTAATGATACATAAATCACTGCCAAATAAAAATACAGAAAATCTCAATAACTCAAGGCATTATAAGCTCCATCTCTAATGCCTAAAATAACAATTCGTCATTTACCAAGACTTTGAGGGAGTGGTAAATAGAACTATTAGAAGTAAATGAGAAAAAAAAAGAAGGGTAAGAGAAGGCTACCCCCTTGCTACCCAAAATATAGTGCCTGGACCAGGATCATCAGCAATGTCTGGGAGCTTGTTAGAAATGCAGACTCTCAGGACACATCAAGACTTACTGAATTAGAATTGGTTTCAGCACAATCTTCAAGGGATTTATATACACATTAACGTTTGTAAAGATCTGTTCTTGATCATGCAATTCAAAAAAGGGTAAATATGAGCATTAAGGGTCACAAAAAGGAGTCAAGAAGACACTAAAGAAGTAAAGCATTTTGAATGTAGATTTCTTTTCCACTAGCCAATTTCTATAAGCAGCAAGTAGCCTAGTTCCTGTGAACAGGAGTCACCTAGGTGAAAGGACATCCCTTGATCCTCCACACTCAACAAACCTAATCAGATGAATTACTTAAGGCTAGTTCACTGCCCTTTATCTACTACTTCTCTGAAATAACTTAGGATATAACCCTACACGTTTGAAAGAGGAATATTAGGCACTTTTTAATCGAATTTAAACTTGAACAAACAAGTAGACATAATTATTCCAGGTACATCAGCAAAATCTGCAGCCAGAATACGAAGTCAATTTTGTTTTAAGTGCATACATATTGATAAAAATCTGATCTTAACTACATTTACTTGAGAAATATCCCTAGTATAATATACAACAGCGATAAGAATGCCAAGGACAGGATATATTTAATTGGGTTTGTAATCTCATCCCCTTAAGACTACCTTGGGAGAACATGGTCATTTTCCATCCAAGGACAAGAAATATCAATATATATAATAAAACTGAATCATATTTTATTTAGATAAATTCTTTTCAGTATTTTTTAAGTGTTACCACAATTTTTTCTAAGCACTTTGACAACCTTCTGAGAAATATCTAATTTGTGAGTGCTGCCTAGCAAAGAAGGCATAATGATTCAAACACAAGTTAATTACATTTGTATACTCAAATAACTGTCCTATTTATCAGAAGAGAGAAGGAAATACGCAGGAATTGGTTGGGTCAGGTAATTGGCTAGTCGCAAAATGGAATTTGCTATTTGCTATTTCCTAATCAATTCGTTCATCATGATTTCTCAGTCTAAGCCTCTAGCACCATTTCTGTCAATCCATCCAAAAGAAGCTAAGTTAGAATGTGGTTGCATTAAAGCCACAAATATTCTGTCAGGATTGCATTTTTGTTTTTCCCAGGACAATACAGGTGTGTAACAAACTATCCTAAGAAGCTTGCTTCTTTTCCATTTCAGAGGCAAGTGACAGGTATTTAACAAAGGAAATAAGACTGAGGCTGTTCCCACAGAATTGGAGAGAAATTAGGTTCAAATTATCTCTACCAAGTATGCCAATACTCCCCAACAGAAACACACAAATCTATTATCTCTATCTCTCCACGTTCCTTGCAGGCAGAATTCTAATTCTATAAGATCAGTTCCTTTCCATTCAGCCACTAATAAGGGAAGAAGCTTCTTCTCAGCCTTCTTCTCAGAAGTGGAGAGTGAATGTGTGTTTATGTCAATCAAGATAATTTATTTTTTCTCTCCAGTAATTGGTTTGGAAAAAAGTATGCAATATCATTTTGCACAACGTGATTCTGCTGAGAGGTTAGAGTTTTCTTAACTTTTAAAAAGAGGTGCATAAAGAGAAACTTCCACTCCTTTCTCTGGGTGAAATTATCTGCACAAGATACTTGGAATTACAACAAGCCATACTGGGGCCATGAGAGAAGATGACATATAAAAAGCCAACACTCTGAAGTTGGTGGAAAGAAAAAAATAAGATCACATAATTGAGCCAGTGAAAAAATCAAATCTGGAACTACCTAATCTGTTATGTAAGATAATAAATCTATTTTGAATTTGGTTAATTTTTACCTGCAGCCAAAATTTCTTAACTAACAAAGACCACTAGCTGGAGAGTCTATCATTCCTGTCTGATCTATTTTAGAGAGACAGATCAGGTGGAAACACAGATCATTACACAGGTGTATGATGACTCACGAAATGCATATACCTAAATAAAGGGAAGAGTGTTCTGCAAACGTAAGCCAAAATGTTATTTCATTCAATGTCAGGGTAGACCACAAGTGTTTCCTTCTATAATACAAAGGCATCTATACACTATACTACATGTAATCTACTTAAAATGATATATTTCTGAGTTAATAATCAGAATTTAAAATATCAGGCTGCTTTTTACCTAAGATGATCTCCACTTAGGTTCCTATTAACTAGTTTTCTGTTCATTGTATATGACAATAATTCAGATTGCCCATGGCTATCATCCTGAAATCTATGTTTCAAGTAAAACCCTGAACTGAAATTGGCTTAAAAATAAAGATAATATATTAGCTCAAAAAATCCAATTGCTTTAATTATGATATCTACAGACAACGTTTCATTTTCTCAGAAGTCTAAACAAACATCTCACAACTCATTGGCTGTGATGTGTACATAACTCCAGGCTAGGGTGAAGAAATAGAGTACAATTGTGCAGACTAATCATTGCCTACTCCTGGAACATGATTGGAGTTAATTCTACCTAAGCCAATTGGCTGATGAAGACAAGGGAACATCCAAAAGAAAAACTGTGGTCTTCTTGGTGAGATAAGTAAGGAAGAATGAATGTGATGGAAGCAACAAGTAAATATTCATTACACCACGGAGAAATTAACATTAATTATTTAGAGACCATGCGTGCAAATTAGTAAAATTTTGTTTCCGCTTATTATGTTTAAATCCTGCTATTTTTAAGATCTCATTTCTATTTAATCAGTTTAGGGATAATGGTTACAAATTTGACCCACCAGAAATATACAACATTATAGAAATATCACAGATACTGCAGTACAACTCTTAAGTAACAAAGCTTATATTTGGCAGGTTGATTATACATTGCAAAGTTTTTATGTTCTAACATTAAATTGCAAATGTGTCCAAAACCCTCACAATGTCTGTCACTTGTTCTTTCTTGTAAGCACCAAGAAAATTGCCTACAAAGTAAATTTCAGAGTAAGTCTAAATGCACTTTTGTCTATGATTAAATTCTGTGCACAAACTTGCCCCACCTTTTTTTTTGTTCCTCTCCAACACCTCCACTTGGCAGATTACTAGGTGGCAGAGGGATAGAAAAAGGAATTTTCTATCGTTAATTCCAAAGGAATTTTAAGTAGAAATATTAGTTTTTAATGCCCACAACTTTCACATAATCAATTTTTCTCTCACATTAAATAGTTGCACAGTGTATTCATCTATGCCCCATTTAGCAACACATTATACAATTTTTAGCTAATTGTGTGTTGTTTCCTGTATAAGATTACTGCTATGTTATGTCATTCATCTTATTGTAAGCTTTCTGCTCTCTTGAACATTGTAGCATATGACATTCATTATTATTACTATACTTTAGTAGTTTTAATGAGGTAGTGCTTGGTGATTCATAATAAAGATTATGTAATTTTAGACTTTGCAATTTTAAAAGTGGCTTATTATCTGCTCAATTTACCCAAAGTTATTTCAAATATATATCACATTACAAAGTTCAGGTAAAAATTCTAGCCATTCAAGGCAACATCATGATATAATCATCATCTGATGCATTTCTTAAGTATCAATAAGATCAAGGCAATACCTTGTATTGTAATTCAGTTGTATTTCATTTATTTATCCTTTCATTCATTTATGCATGCACGTATTCAGGCACATTCTAAGTCAGGTATTACATATACAAAATTCAGTAAGTCACTGAATTGTCTCCATAGTTCACTATTGTCAATTCAATTGGGCAATTTATTAACTTACCTGAGTCTCTCAGCTTTTTTGTGGCTCAAAGCTCTCATCTGCCTGGTGAAGATAATAACAGTACCTACTTATTGCATATTTTTTCTTTTTTCTTTTTCATTTTTTAAGACAGGGTCTCACTCTGCCCATGCTGGAGTACAGTGGCACAATCATGACTCACTGCAGCTTTGACCTTGCCAGACTCAAGTGATCCTCCCACCTCAGCTTCCCAGGTAGCTGTGACTACAGGTGCACACCACCACATCTGGCTAGTATTTTATATTTTTTGTAGAAATGGGGTTTACCATGTTGGCCTGGCTGGTCTCAAACTCCTGAGCTCTAGAAATCCTTCCACCTCAGCCCCCCAAAGTGATGAGATTATAGCTGTGAAGCAGCTTGCCCAGTTTATTGCCTGTTTTTCAATGTCTGTTGTGACCTTGAAATAAGAAAATACACATGAAGTGTTCAGAATTGCTCTAACGACCTAATATATACTAATTGTTAGCTATTATTGTTTGCATTATAGGAGAAGAGAAAGAGCAGATGAAGTTCTATTAATTTGTTCAGTATGTTCTAAGTACTGATGGCAGTGGTGGCCTGTCTAGAATGGCTGTTGCATGATGCCAGCTGCAGTTGGGGAGGCACAACTAGGGCTACACGTTCCATGGAGCCAGTGAGGGCAGGGAACAGGAGAAAGCCTTGCCTCCTTCTGAGTTGACAGGGTTAGAGCTTTGTACTCCCTGGGTGCAGCTGTGGCCACCCAGCAGCAGCAGCTGCAGACTCAGCCATCTCTGTGTGCTTGAAGGCCAGAAGCAGGCAAGAGCTCTGCCCTCCCATGCGCAGCTGCAGCCACCCAAGATGTGGCTGCAGAACCAGGGATCTCTGCACTCTCAGGGCACCAAGAAGGTCCCACCTGCCCCTACATATTTGGAAGTGTCTTCTCCCACTATCTGGCCTCTCCCCATTCCCAGTGCCCACCACAATCTTGGAGCAAAGTTGAGGCCAAGCCTGGGGGCTGTTACAACCTGGCCAGGTATGTGCATGCTTAGGGCAGCACTGGCATGACAGGCCCTTGCCATCTTGGCCTCCTCTGGATTTGGGTGCCAGTGAGCATGGGAGGGAAGCTAAGGGGTTGCTGAGGGCAACTCAGCACTGGCCTGCAGGCATCCTTCAGCAGGAATAGCCTGGGTTTGATAAATAGCAGTAGGAGGCAGACAGGCTCATAGAAAAGGCATGTGTCCTGGGTGAAACCCCACCTTCAAGCCAGGGAAGACCTGAAACCTGGAGGCCAGTCTGACAGTCCTGCAGACTGCAGTAGAAACTTATGTTTTTCAGTGCCTGCCCATGGTCAACCACAACCAATCAGCATGCATTTCCTCTTCTCTGAAGCCCCCAAAAAACCCCAGACTCAGCCAGACTCAAAGAGATGACAGGACAATCAGCTGCAAAAGGAGCTACCTACTCCAGGGTCTCCGTTCCGCTGAGAACTGAGCATACATCAGGACAACCAGCTGCAAAGCTACCCACTCCAGGGTCTTCTCTCTGCTGAGAGCTGAGCAAGATGTAGGGATGACCAGCTGAAACAAGAAGCTACCCATTCAGGGTCTCCTCTCTGCTGAAAGCTGAACACTCATCAGGACACCCTGGCTGCAGAGAGGAGGTACCCACTGCAAGTCTCCTCTGAGCAGTTCTATCTTTCAATAAAGCTGCTCTTCACCTTGCTCATCCTCCATTTGTCCACGTACCTCATTCTTCCTGGGCATGAGACAAGAACTCATGACCTGTCTACAACGAGGCTGAAAGAGCTGTAACACAAAGAGGACTGAAACATACCTCTTGCCTGCTACATTGCAGGTACCAAGAAGGAGATAAGAGCTGTGGCCCTTTGGGAAACCCAGATCTTGGAGCTCCTTAAGCCAGGGTCATGACAGCCCTTTTGGGGCTCTGTGGTTCGTAGCATCTCGAAGCTTCTGGGTGCCACCACATTCGCTGGTGCCAGCTGTAGAAGCTGCTTGAAGGATGCCTGGTCCAGCTGCAGCCTTGCAAGGAGCCCGTGCCCATGCTGGCACCTGGAATTCCCTGTCATACCACAATGAGTGTGCCTTGCTGTGCTCAGTGGCTGGACCTCACGCTCCCTCACTCACACACCCCTTACAGCTCTTCTCCCCCTTGGAATGCAGGGGATACAGGGTGTTAGTATGAGCTGAATGCAGCCTGCCAGGCCAAGTGGGCCCAGCGGGTCTGAGCAAAACTTGGGCAAATGTACCACTGGCCACAGAGGTGTCTAGCTAGTGAAGTGACACCCCAAAGATCCCATAATAGTACTCCCTATATTCCATCTTATGCAAAGCCTTCAGAATATAGCAGACTATGACAGACACATTATCTGCCCTCATAGGATATTTAACCTAACTCACATATGAAGAAAAACACAATAATATTAAAAGGGAAGTGTAAAACATGGAGAATACAATATAAAATATGTTGACTAGTGTGTTTCATATCTTGTGGCAGTAATTCAGAGAAATCACTCATTTTATTATTAAATGAGGAGGCAACGCTCAAAGAATGATCCAAAGTCATGTATTTTCTAAGATCCAAATACTGATTTATTTTCTTTACTCTATACCGTCAGAAATCCTAACTTCCAGAGAGCAGTTAAGATAGTTGCAGATGTCTTCACCAAGAAAATTAAAAACCGAAAAAAAATATCACTTTGAAAAATACATTTGCCATAACTAGCTTACATTGATATTTCCCAATGTGTATTCTGTGAAACCATCTTTGCATCAGATATTAATAAGATCAATTGATATTGGGAAGATAGCAGCAGTGGCATAGTTTATCTCCTTCAGTCCTATCATAAAATCAAAGCCACCAGGAAAGAACGCCAAAACTCACAGAAAAATGGCAAGTAGGCTGGGTGGGTGGCTCATGCTTATAATCCCAGCACTCTGGGAGGCCGAGGCAGGTGTATCACCTGAGGTGAGGAGTTTGAAACCAGCCTGACCAACATGGTGAAACCCTGTCTCTACTAAAATTACAAAAATTAGCCAGATGTGGTGGCACATACCTGTAATCCCAGCTGCTCAGAAGACTGAGGCATGAGAATTGCTTGAGCCTGGGAGGCAGAGGTTGCAGTGAGCTGGGATCGTGCCATTGCACTCCAGCCTGCATGACAGAGCAAGACTCTGTCTCAAAGAAAAAAGAAAAGAAAAGAAAAGAAAAGAAAAGAAAAGAAAAAGAAAAAGAAAAAAGAAAAATGGCAAGTAGTAAAATGGCAAAGTAGCCTCATGACTCAGTATGAGAGGTAGAAAGCTACCAACCACCATAATGTATGCATAGTATCAGCGTCTATGTGGAAGAAAACAAAGGAAATCAAATGAGTGTCCAATGAATCAAAGAACAGGAAAATTTGAAAATTGTCAATAGATTTTCAAGAGTGGGCCAAGCTTTTTAACTAGATAGTGGTTTTACACATATCGAGGTGATTTGAAGGAGTCAGTTGTGAGGTCTAAAAGGGTGAAGCAATTTGGACCTTATGCACTCTCTAAACCAATCAGCCAAATACCCTAAGACAAACATCAATCAAGGAGAAACCTTTGGAAATTGATTTGAAATTGGACAAAACAGCAGCAATAGAGAGAGAGAGAGAAAATGAATGTCCAGGTAAAAACGGGAGTGAGGAATAGAGTAAGAATATTTCTGAAAGTATAAAAACATATTTTAAGACTTCAGAAAATAACAGAAGAAGTATTTATAGACCCAGTTGTTAAAAACAGCTATGATGACCCATTTTTCCCTTCTAAAAATATCAGTAAAATAAATTTTAACACAGTCAACAGAAAAAAATACACTAAAATTCCATTAAAAGATATTATAATAAAAAGGATAATAAGATTAGAATTACATTTCTATAAGTAAGTTATAACAAAAATACCTTCTTAAAAAGTGACAGGTTGGGTGTGGTGGCTCACACCTGTAATCCTAGCACTTTGGGAGGTTGAGAGGGATGGATCATGAGGTCAAGACATCCAGACCATCCTGGCCAATATGGTGAAATCCTGCCTCTATTAACAATAGGAAAATTAGCTGGGTGTGGTGGCATGCACCTGTAAACTACTTGGGAGGCTGGCAGGAGAATCTGTTGAACCCAGGAGGAGGAGGTCGCAGTAAGCCTAGATCTGCCACTGTACTCTAGCCTGGGTGATAGAGCAAGGCTCCATCTCACAAAACAAAACAAAACAAAAACAAAAACTGATAAAAATTGTAACTTAATATTGCTAAATGATCCAAAATATGTAAATAAAAACTATGCAAAATATGAAAGAATAGGAACAATGAGGAAAACTCAGAAATAGGTTCTAGAATATAGGAAGAAAACAGATACTCGAAAACATAAAACTCAGTTTACAAATAAAGACTAACCTAGGAGTAACACATGGACAAATGAACACATACACACACACAGAATGCTTGAAGAGGAACAGAAGTGAAAAATTGTTTTAAAAAATAAAAATAGTAAATAATTTGAGGAAAATATCAAATATAACAGGTAGAAAATATTCAACAATATTTTTGTATCACAATATAAAAATATTATATATTGTATATATTACTGATGTTCTCAAAGAAGAAAACTCAGTATGCAAGAACAAATATTTTAAAACTATAATTTTAGAAAACTTACTCGCAATACATGTATGAAACTAAACACTGAAAACCATATTTATAAACTTCATATTAAAATAGGTATATCATATATTTTTATGAAAACACCATTTATATAAATATAATTCTATTGATATTAACCTTGAAGAAATTAATTCTATAAAAATGCATATTTTCACAAATATATCAAACTGCATTGTAAATGTAATGAGTGATGGTATTAGTTTCACATACTTTCTGATTCTTAATTTGATAAATTCACTAAAACTTTCAAGTAATTATACAGCTGAAAAGCTACTACATGAAGGAATTTTGAACAACCCTTTCTTTTAATCCATTTACTGTTTTCAGAATAATTATTATTCCTAAATATATGATTGTCCTTTTAACTCTTTTAAAATGTAAAGAAAACTACTTTTTCTTTTGTTTAAAAAGTCAGATACCCTTATACCTTTGAACTAGAGAATTTATAAAAAATATAATATCCCTCTGGACTATGTTGATGAGAACTACATAACTAAAGTTGTATAATTTTAAGTATAAATTAAAGTAAGATTTGGCTCCCACTGTGTTTGATCTGTCTTTACACATTTAACTCCTGCAACCCATGAAAACACTTGCAATCAAGACCAATCACACTCACACCCAAAACACTGGAGCTCTAGAATGCTTTCAAATCAATCTATGCAATGCCATCTAGCCACCCTGTTATATCTCACAATCTTAACTTCCCAATTATTTTGTATCCCTGGAAATTATTTTGTATTATCTGGCTGGATCCTCTCCACCTAGATAAGGCTTCTTTGAGTTATTCCCTCCAATGCTCTTCCTCAAACATGAAGTTACATTTTATTATCTGGATCACTCTATTTCTGGCAGCCATACATGGTACTGCCTTCTCCGTTCCTAAAGCCCATGAGATCTTTGTAATCACTAGTTCTTGAGGCTGTACTCTCTTGAGTACAAGCTACCATCAGGTGTAATCAGGTCACCCAGAATGAAGAGAAGTTAGTGACACTGCCACATCTTTTCAAAAGATCTTGGAGTGCTGCAATTAAGAATTGGTCCTGCATGCAAATAAATTATTTTGTGATTATTCTGCCATTTTCTGTGACAATTTATTTTTCATGCCCTAATTTTTCTTTTTATTCCATTCAAGAATTAATTTAAAATTGGAATTGCTCACACCTGTTGAAGAACAATATCCACATATGTAAACTGCTTTCCATAGAATATATGCCATTCAGCAATATATTTTCCTTTCAAGTGTACACATCAACAAAGACATAAAGACTTTATTTGTACAAAGGCATTCTGAAAAGTTTCTTTTAAATAAAGTAATTTATATCTTGCCATACTAAAAGTGCAGTAAAAATATTGAACTTGATTTGCTAATATGGTTGTATAGTCATTTATGAGAAGGCCTTGGAATAGTTTGGTTTTCTCTTTTTTTTTTCTTGAGATGGAGTCTCACCTTGTTGCCCAGTCTGCAGTGCAGTGTTATAATCTTGGCTAACTGCAACCTCCACCTCCCAGGTTTAAGCAATTCTTCTGCCTCAGCCTCCTGAATAGCTAGGATTACAGGTGTCTACCATGCCTGGCTAACTTTTGTGTTTTTAGTAGAGATAGGGTTTTGCCATATTGGCCAGGCTAGTCTCGAAATCCTGCCTCAGGTGATCTACCAGTCTTGGCCTCCCAAAGTGCTGGGATTACAGGCATGAGCCACTGCTCTTGACCAGTCTTGGAACAGTTCGAAGGAGGTGTTGATATAACCTATTTCAGAAACTCACTTTCATCATTTTTTATCAAGTAGTTTATAGCATAAGGGAGCTCTATATAATGATGAAAAGACCCCAGAATTTAGTCTTTCAATCATTAATTTCTTATTTTCAGCAACTGCCTTAGAAATAGATGCTTTATAAAGCAATTTGAATAGCATGACGGGTCAGTGAAAATTGCTTTTAAAAAAGTCGGAATTGTCAGATCAACAATTTTCAATGGTCATTTTTGCTATTGTTGGTCTGATTTAACTTAAGTGAGAAATACGGGACCTAATTGTTATCTAGATATTGTCAAAATATTTCCAAGGTGTTTAACATTTAATGAAAACTTTGTTCAATTATCTTAATTTTTGATGTTTTAGAATAAGTATAATCATATTTTTAAAGAGAGCCAGTCTTTTAGCTTATTTGGAAAACTGTCTAACTCCAAGACCATGGAGATATGGCAAGTGAAACAGAGAACTAACATTAGTACATCTAAAGCACTTGAAAGTAAGTAGCAGCAGAAAGGCAAGAAGGAAATCCCAAACTCCAATTTACTCTGGTCAGCCTGCTACAACTCTACATCATTATATACACATCTAAATTGCTTCTACTCTATGAGTTCAAGGAGCATAATAATTCCAAATTAACCTATATCTTTCTGTTATAATTCTTCTGGTCGTCCTATAGAGAGAATCTGAGACAAATTTCTGTCAAATGAAGCTCCTTCATGACTATGGTACTTCCCTGCAATATCTGCAGTTTCGCTTTCTGCAGTTATAGTTACTTGCGGTAAATAAAGTTCAAAAATACTAAATGAAAATTCCAGAAATAATTGATAAATTTTAAATTGTGTGTTCTGAGTAATGTGATGAAATCTCACACCATCTTGCTGCATTTCCCTGGGTTATGAATCATCTCTTTGTCTAGCTCATCCATGCTGTATGTGTTACCTGTATACTAAGTGACTACTAAGTTAGTCACTTAGTAGCCATCTAGGTTATCAGATTGACTATTGCTGTATCACAGTGCTTGTGTTTAAGTAACACTTATTTGACTTAATAGGGACCCAAATTGCAAGAGTAGTGATGCTGGCAATTCAGATATGTCAAGAGGAAGCTGTAATGTTCCTCCTTAGAATAAAAAGGTGAAAGTTCATGATTTAATGAAAAAATACATTGTATGCTGAGGTTGCCCAGCCCCATAAAAGAATACCAAATCAAGCAACTATCCACACACAAAAGTCCCTTCACAAGAACCAAAACTCAAGTGAGTGATCACAGTTCCTGGTTTTATTTTTTATTTTATTACTTTTTTGAAAATTATTCAGAAACACATTGTTAAGGAAATGTCTGAAGCTTCCAAAGAAAATAAAGGTAAAACTACAAGGTTTTAATTTGATAAATTAAGCTTCTTTTTCACTCAGTTCACAGTCCCACGTCTTAACTGGCTTTTTTATTTCAAGATATAGAAATCTCTACTAAAAAGGGAAAGTATACTGGAGATCTAAAAGATAGCTCTCTCTTAAAAAGGAAACATAAGGAAAAACATAAAGAGAGATATAAAATGGGAGAAGTTATACCATTAAGAGTACTATCAAATTAAGTCTATGGTTTAAATTCTGTTGTCGTTGGCTTAACAATACAAGTACCTGGTTTTAATATCACATCAAGGAAAGAGACATTGAAGATAGAAAAGATAGCCTTGAATTGCTTACACCACCTCCCACATTCCCTGGCAATAGCCATGTGGCATGGAGAGAGAACCTTTGTGCTTAAGAGAGAGAGAATGCAGTGATTGCAGGACTTCGCATTGGAACTCAGTACTGCCTGACACAGCAGAAAGCAACACCGGGCAGAACTTAGCCTATACCCATGAAGGGAGCATTTAGACCAGCCTTAGCTAGATAGAAATCATTCATCCTGGTGGTCAGAACCTGAGTTTCTGGCTAGCCTCACCATTGCAGGCAAAAGTACTCTGGGGTTCTAAATAAACTCATAAGGCAATCTAGGTCACAAGAAATGCAGTTCCTGGGAAAGTCTTAGTGCTGGGCTGAGCTCAGAGCCTGTGGACTTGGGGTGCATATCACCTAGTGAGAAACCAGCTGGGGTGGCTAAGGGAGTGCTTGTGTCCCCCTGACGCAAACCCAGGCAGCACAGCTCATAGCTCTTGCAGAGACTCTGCCCTTCTGTTTGAGGATAGTAGAGTGGAGAGTAAAGGGGACTTTGTTTTGCAATGTGGATACCAGCTCAGCCATAGTACAATAGGGCACAATGTAGAGTCCTGAGGCCCCCATTCCAGGCCCTAACTCCCAGATGACATTTCTGGACCCATCCTAGGCCAAAAGGAAAACTGCTGCTTTCAAGGAAAGACCCAATCCTTACAGGATTCATCACTTGCTGACTAAAGAGCCCTTGGGCCTGAATAAACATCAGCAGCACATAGTATTCTCTGTGGGCCGTGGGTGAGACCCAGAGTGACTCAACACATTTCCAGCTGCAGTGGCCGTGGGGAGACTCCTTCTGCTTGAGGAAAGGAGAGGAAAGAGTAAAGAGAACTTTTTCTTGTAGCTTGGGCACCAGTTTGGCACAGAGGGAGTGAAGCAACAAGTGGGCTCCTGGGGTTCACAATTTCAGGCCTTGGATGTTGGATGGCATATCTGGACCCATCCTGAGTTAGAGGGGAGCCTGTTGCCCTGAAGAAAGAGATCCAAGCCTAGCAGCATTCATCACAAGCTGGCTGAAGAGCCCTTGGGCCTTGAGTGAACATTGGTGGTAGGCAAGCAGTACTCACCATGTGCCTGGGGCAGTGGTGGTCATGGAAAGGGACTTCTTCAGCATGAAGATAGGTGAAGAAAGAGTGGGAAGATGTCCTGTGGTTTGGGTGCCAGCTCTGTCATGGTAGAATAAAGCACCAAGTAGATTCCTAAGATTCTCAACTCCAAGTCCTATCTCCCAGATGAAATTATTGGACCCACCCTGGGCCATATGGGGAGCTTACTACTCCAAAGGAAAACAGACAAACTTGGCTGGATTTATCACATGCTGACCAAAGAGTCCTTCAGCTTTGAGTGAATATTGGTGATAAACAGACAGTGTCAGCTGGGGCCTTGGGCCAGACCCAGTGTGGTGCTGGCTTCAGGTCTGACCCAGTGCAGTCACAATAGTGGTAGCTACAGAGGTGTTTGTGTTACTTCTCCCCCAGCTCTGGCAGCTCAGCAAAGAGAGAGAGGGAGGCAGAGAGAAAGAGAGAGAGACTTCATTTGATTGGGAAAAAGTAAGGGGAGAGAATAAGAGTTTCTACCTAATAATCCAGGGAATTGTCCTGGGTATTACCCAAGACCAACAAAGCAGTGCCTCTATGAATCTGCAAGAGTCTCAACATTACTGGGCTTGGGTTGCCCCTTAATGCAGATACGGCTGCAGTAACCAAAGATTTAAACCTTTCAATTTGCTATAAATACTTTGGCTGTGGCAAAATCTCATCTTGAATTGCATTTCCCATAATTTCCACTTGTCAGGAGGTACCCAGTGGGAGGTATTTGAATCATGGGGGCAAGTCTTTCCCATGCTATTCTCATGATATTAAGTCAGTCTCATGAGATCTGATGACCTTGAGGGAATATGTTTTCTTCCGAGGTCCACAAGGGGGTGCAGTTTCTAGGGCAGGAACTTCCCAGAGACATGCCCTACCTGCCTTTCCCTATGTCTCCATCTGGGAGACTTAACGGTCTTTGTTTTAATTTCACGTGTGCGGGAAAGGATCAAAGATCAGCAAAAATTTAAAGGAACTCTTTACATTGGCCAGGGAGCTTAGAGGAGGTGGGAATTCCTCCCAGGTTAAAAGTCCCCGTTCCCCACATCCGAGTGGATTTCCCCCTAAGGAGTCCCCTTCCACTCGGTGTGGAAGCTTTTTTCCCTCTCCAGAATTCCATATTTGGGTCCCCTTCCACAATCTTCATGGAAGCTTTCTCTCTCATCTTTTTCTCTCTCCTTTTTCTCTTTCTCTGCCTAATAAATCACTTTCTGCAAAAACTCTATGTGGTCCAATATTTCCTTTCAAGCGCACTGCCCCTGGCATGGTCCCCTCTGCCATTCCTGGGAGAGCAAGAGACCAAGAGCCTGGAGCCAACCCTGAAACCCACAAATAGTTTTATAAAGAGAGGTTCCCCTACAAAAGCTCTCTTGACTGCCAGCATGTAAGATGTAACTTTGCTCCTCATTTGTCTTCCACCATGACTGTGAGGCCTCCCCACCCCTGAGGAACTGTGAATTCATTAAATCTTTTCCTTTATAAATTACCTAGTCTTGAGTACGTCTTTATTAGCATCATGAGAAAGGACTAATACAGTAAATTGGTACCAGGTAGTGGGTTGCTGCTATAAAGATAATTGAAAATGTGAAAGTGACTTTTGAACTAACATGCAAAGGTTGGAACCATCTAGAGGTTTCAGAAGATAAGAAAATGTGGGAAAGTTTGGAACTTCCTAGAGACTTGTTGAATGGCTTTGACAAAAATTTTGATAGTGACATGAACAATAAAGTCCAGGCTGAGGTGGTCTCAAATGGAGATGAGGAACTTTTTGGGAACTAGAGTAAAGGCTACTCTTGCTATGCACAGAGACTGGTGGCATTTTGCCCTTGCCCTAGAGATCTATGGAACTTTGAACTTAAGAGAGGTGATTTAGGGTATCTGACAGAAGAAATTCCTAAGCAGCAAAGTATTCAAGAGGAAGCAGAGCATAAAAGTTTGGAAAAGTTGCAGCCTGGCAATGCAATATAAAAGGAAACACCATTTTTGTGGGGGGAAATTCAACCCTGCTGCAGAAAACTTCATAAGCAACAAGCAGCTGAATCTTAATCATCAAGACAATGACAGAAATGTCTCTAGGGCATGTCAGAGGTCTTCATGGCAGCCCCTCCCATCACAGGCCCAGAGGCCGAGGAGGGAAAAAGAGTTTTGTGGCCAAGCCCAGGGGCCCCTTCTGTGTGCAGCCTAGGGACAAGATGCCCTGCATCCTAGCTGTTCCGGCTGTGGCTAAAATGGGTCAAGGTACAGGTTGGGCCCTGGCATCAGGGTGTGCAAACCCTAAGACTTGGCATTTTCCACATGGTGTTGAGCCTGTGGGTTCACAGAAGTCAAGAATTGAGGTTTGGGAACCTCTGCCTAGATTTCAGAGAATGTATGCAAATGCCTCGAGGTCCAGGCAAAACTTTGCTGCAAGAGTGGAGCTTTCATGGAGAACATCTGCTGGGGCAGGGCAGAAGAGCAATGTGGGATGGGAAACCCCACATAGAGTCCCCATTGGGGCACTGCCTAGAGGACCTGTAAGAAAAGGCCCACCATCCTTAAGACACCAGAATTGTAGATCCATCCAGAATTGTAGGTCCACTGACAGCTTGCAGTATGTTCCTGGATAAGTCACAGACTTTCAATGCCAGCCCGTGAAAGCAGTCAGAAAGGTGGCTAGCCTGTGAAAGCAGCAGCAAAGCCACAGGGTGGAGTTTCTGAGGGCTGCGAAAACCCACCTCTTACATCAGTGGGACATGGATGTAAGTCATGGAATCAAAGGAGATCATTTTGGAGCTTTAATATTTGACTGCCCCACTGGATTTTGGACTTCCATGGGGCATGTAGCCCCTTTATTTTTGCCAATTTATCCCATTGGAATGTGAGCATTTACCCAATGCCTATACCCTCATCGTATCTAGAAAGTAACTAACTTGCTTTTGATTTTACACACTCATAGGCAGAAGGGACTTTGCCTTGTCTCAGATGATAATTTGGATTGTGGACTTTTGAGTTAATGCTGAAATGAGCTAAGACTTTGGGGGATTGTTGGAAAGGCATGATTGGTTTTGAAATGTGAAGACATGAGATTTTGGAGGGCCAAGAGGCAGAATAATATGGTTTTGCTGTGTCCCCACCCAAATCTCCTCATGAAAAGTAGCTTCCATAGTTGCCACATGGCATGGGAGGGACTTGGTGGGAGGTAATTAAATCATGAGAGCAGGTATTTTTGATGCTGTTCTCATGATAGTGAACAAGTCTCACAAGGTCTGCTGGTTTTATAAAGGGGAATTCCCCTACCCAAGTTTTCTTGCCTGCTGCCATGTAGGATGAGACTTTGCTTCGTGTTCACCTTCTGCCATGATTGTGAGGCTTCCCCAGCTGTGTGGAACTGTGAGTTCATTAAACTTGCTTTCTTTATAAATTACCCAGTCTTGGGTATGTATTTATTAGCAGCATGAGAATAGAATAATACATTTGGAAGGTCTTCCCAACAAAAATAAGTAAAAACAAGCCCAAACTGCAAAGATTATAACGAATACCTAACTCTTCAATGCCCAGACATCAAAGAATATCCATAAGCAGCACAGCCATCCAGGAAAATATGACCTGACCAAACAAAATAAATAAAGTACCAGTAACTAATCCTGGAGTGATAGAGATATGTGACTTTTTAGACAGAGAATTTAAAATAGCTTTTTTGACATAGCTCAACAAAATTTAAGATAATACAGAGAAGGAATTCTGAATACTAAGAGATGAATTTAACAAAGAACTTGAAATAAGTTTTTAAAGTCAAGCAGAAGTTTTGGAGCTGAAAATTTTAACTGACATACTGAAGAATGCCTCAAAGTCTCTCAACAGCAGAATTGATCAAGCAGAAGAAGGGATTAGTGAGCTTGAGGCAGGATATTTGAACATACACAGTCAGAAGAGACAAAAGGAAAATATTGAAAAGAATAAAGCATGCTTACAAGATCTAGAATACAACCTCAAAAAGGCAAATTTAAGAGTTACTGACCATAAAGAGGAGAGAGAGAGAGAGAGAGAGAGAGAGAGAGAGAGAGAGGACAGAGAATACCTGAATCAAAAGCTATTCAAAGGGATAACAACAGAGAACTTTTAAAACCTAGGCAAATATATCAATATTCAAATATAAGAGACTTATAGAACATGAAACAGATATATCTCAAAAAGGCCTACCTCAAGGCATTTAATAATCAAACTGCCAATAATCAAAGATACAGAAAGGATTCTAAAAGCAGCAAGAGAAAAGAAACAAATAATGTATGAAGAAGCTTCAATACATCTGGCAGCAGACATCTCAATGCCAATATTACAGGACAGAAGAAACTGGCATAATATATTTAAAGTGCTGAAGAAAAAAGAAAACTTTTATTCTAGAATAAACATGAAGGAGAAATAAAGACTTCTACAGACCAAAAAAAAACTGAGGAATTTTATCAACACCAGCAGTATTCTACAAGAAATGTTAAGGAGACTTTCTCAATCTGAAAGAAAAGGGAGTTAATGGGCAATAAAAAATCATCCAAAGGTAAAATCTCACTGGTAATAGTTAAATATACAGACAAACAGAATAACACTGTAATTGTGGTATATAAACTACTAATATCTTCAGTAGGAAGACTAAAAGATGATCCTATGAAAAATAATAACTGCAATAAGTTTTCAAGATATATAGTATAATAAAATATAAATAGAAACACAAAAGATTTTAAAAATTAGGGGAGATGAAATTAAAGTATAGAATTTTTATTTTATTTTTACTTGTTTGTAAGTTTGTTTACTTTTGCAATCAGTGTTAAGCTGTCATCATGTTAAAATAATGAGTTACAATATGTTATTTGCAAGCCTCATGGTAACCTCAGATCAAAAAACATACAACAGATACACACAAAAGAAAAAGCAAAAAATTAAATTATACCACCAGAGAAAATCACCTTGACAAAAAGGAAGACAAAATGGAGAAAAATAAGGAAGACCACAAAACAACCAGAACACAAACAACAAAATGGCAGGAGTAAGTCCTAACTTATCAATAATAACATTAAATGTAAATGGACTAAACTGTCTAATCAAAGGATACATAATGGATAAATGGATAAAAACAAGACCAATCTATTGCCTGAAAGAGATACACTTCACCTATAAAGACACACATAAACTGAAATTCATAAGATAAAAAAAGTTGTTCCATGCAAATGAAAGCCAAAACAAACCAGTAATAGCTATACTTACATTAGACAAAATAGATTTCAAGAAAAAAAATCTATTAAACAAGGGGAGATAATGTCATTGCATAATGAAAAAGAAATCAATTCAGCAAAAGTATAGTAAAATAATGGTAAATACATAAACAATAAACACTGGAGCACCCAGATATATAAAGCAAATATTATTAGAGCTAAAGAAAGAAAGATCACAATATAATAATAGCCAAATAATTCAACATCCTACTTTTATCATGTCACAGATTATCAGACAGAAAATCAACAAAATATTGGACTTAATTCATAAAATAGACAAAATAGATCTAAGTTTTACAAAACATTTCATCCAACAGATGCAAAATACACATTATTTTTCTCAGAACATGGAACAGTTTTCAAGGATAGACATGTTAGTTCATAAAATAAGCTTTTAAAAATTAAAAAAAATGAAATCCTATCAAATATCTTCTCTGAATACAAGGGAATAAAACTAAAAATCAATAGAAACAGGAACTTTGGAATCTATATGAGCACATGGAAATTAAATAATATGCTCCTGAATGACCATTGGTTCAATGAGGAAATTGAAAAACTTTTTGAAACAAATGAAGTAGAAAACAACATAGCAAAACCTATCACATACAGCAAAATCAGTACTTAGAGGAAAGTTTATAGCAATAAGCATATATACGAAAAAGTAGAAAAACTTCAATTCATCTAGTGTTGCATCTTAAAGAGTCATAAAAGCAAGAGGAATCAAACCCAAAATTAGTAGAAGAAAAGAAGTAATAAAGATCTGAGCAGAAATAAATGCAATTTAAACCAAAAGAAACATCCAAAAATTATAAAATGAAAAGGTTTTTTTTTAAAAGATAAACAAAATTTTCAAATCTTTAGCCAAACTAAGAAAAAAAAGAAGTCTCAAATAAATAAAATGAGAGATGAAAAAGGAGACTTTTGATATTACAGAAATTCAAAAGATTATTAGAGACTAGTATGATAAGTATATGCCAAAAAATTAGAAAACCTAGAAATGGATAAATTCCTAGACACATACATCCTACAAGTTTAAACCATGAAGAAATCTAAAACCTGACTAGACCAATAACAAATGAGATTTAAGTCAGAATAAACAGTCTCCCAAGGAGACAAAAAAAAAAAAAAAAAAAAAAGCATAGGATCCAATGGCTTCACTGTTGTATTTTTCCAAACATTTAAAGAACTAATACCAAATAAGCTCAAACTATTTTGAAAAAGAGAGGAGGAAGAAATACTTTCAAACCCCAACTCATTTTATGAGACCACTATTACCCTGTTACTAAAACCAGAAAAAAACACATTAAAAAAACAAAAAACATACAAATATTCCTGATGAACATTGATTAACAATCCTCTAAAAATATTAGAAAATTGAATTCAGCAACGCATTAAAAAAAATTATGCATCAAGACCAAGTGGACTTTATCTCAGGGATGCAAGGATGATTCAGCATAAGCAAATCAATCACAATGTGATACATCATATCAACAGAATGAAAGAAAAAGAACATATGATCATTTCAATTTTTGCTGAAAAGGCATTTTATAAAATTTAACCTCCCTTTATTTAAAAAAAAACTTAAAATACTAAGTAGAGAAGAAACATACATCAATATAATAAAAGTCATATATGACAGACTCACAGGTAGTATCATACTGAATGGGGAAAAACTGAAAGCCTTTCTTCTAAGAGCTGGAAGACAAGGATGCCAATTTTCACACTGTTATTCAACAGAGTACAGTAAGTCCTAGCTAGAGCAATCAGACAATGGAAAGACATAAAGGACATCCAAATTGGAAAAGAAGAAGTAAAATTATCTATGTTTGCATATGACATGATCTCATATTTGGAAAAACATAAAGACTCAGAAAACTCTTAGAACAATAAACGAATTCAGTTTTGTTGCAGGATTCAAAATTAACATACACAAATCAGTAGCATTTCTATATGCCAACTGCAAACAATCTGAAAAAGAAATCAAGAAAGTAATTTATATCAGCAACAATTAAAATAAGATACCTAGGAATAAACGTAACTATATAGTAAAAGATTTTTACGATAAAAACTATAAAACACTGATTCAAGAAACTGAAGAGGACACACAAATAAAGGAAGGGTATTCCATGTCCACGGATTGGAAGAATCAATATTGTTAAAATGTTCATACTACCCAAAGCAATATACAGATTCAATGCAATTCCTACCAAAATATCAATAATATCTTCACAGAAATAGAAAAAAAAATTCTCAAACTTACACGTGAAAAAAAAAAAAAGACTCAGAATAGACAAAACTCTCCTGAGTAAAAAGAACAAAATGGGAGTAATTATATTACCTGACTTCAAATTATACTACAGAGCTATAGTAACCAAAACAGCATGGTAGTGGCATAAAAACATGGTTCTCTATTCTATTCCACTGGTTCACATAGATAAATGGAATAGAATAGAAAATCCAGAATTAAAGTCATACATCTACAGTGAACTCATTTTCAACAAAAGTGTCAAGAACATATATTGGGGAAAGCACAGTCTCTTCAATAAATGGTTCTGGGAAAACTAAATATTCACAAGCTGAAGAATAAAATCAGACCCTTATCTCTTGCCACATACAAAAATCAAATAAAAATAGACTAAATACTTAAAACTAAAACTGCAAACTTTGAAAATACTGCAAGAAAACGTTGGAGAAACTCTCCAGGACATTGAACTGGGCAAAGATTTCTTGAGCAATACCCCACAAGCCAAGGCAAAGAAAGCAAAAATGGGATCACATCAAGTTAAAAAACAAACAAACAAAAATAAACTTCTGTATGGCAAAGGACACAATCAACAACATGAAGAGATAACCCCTAGAATGGAAGAAAATATTTACAAAATATACATCTGACATGGGATTAATAACCAGAATAATAATGGAAGGAGCTTAAACAATGCTACAGGATTCATGGGCAAGATGGCCAAATAGGAACAGCTCCAGTCTGCAGCTCCCAGTGAGGCCAACATAGAAGGTGGGTGATTACTGCATTTCCAATTGAGGTACCCAGTTCATCTCATTGGAACTGGTCAGACTGGGTGCAGCCCACATACAGCAAGCAGAAGCAGGGTGGTGTGTTGCCTCACCAGGGAAGCACAAGGCGTTAAGGAATTCCCTCCCATAGCCAAGAAAATCATAAAAGATCATGCTCTGCAGGATGGTGCTATCCAGCCCAGATGCTATGCTTTTTCCACGGTCTTTGCAACCTACAGGCCAGGAGATTCTTTCAGGTGCCTGCATCACAAGAGCCCTGGGTTTCAAGCACAAAACTGGGCAGCTGTTTGGGCACACACCAAGCTAGCTGCAGGAGTTTTTTTTTTTTTTTTTTTTTATCATACCCAAGTGCTGCCTGGAACACCAGTAAGACAGAACCATTCACTCCCCTGGAAAGGGCTGAAGCCAGGGAGCCAACTGCTCTTGTCTCAGTGGATCCCACCCCAACAAAGCTCAGCAAGCTAAGATCCACAGGCTTGAAATTCTTGCTACCAGCACAGCAGTGTGAAGTTGACCTGGAACACTCAAGCTTGGTGGAAGGAGGGGCATCTGCCATTACTGAGGCTTAGTTAGACGATTTTTCCCTTATAGCGTGAACAAAGCCACCAAGAAGTTTGGACTGAGTGTAGCCCACCACAGTGGCACAAAGCCACTGTAGCCAGACTGCCTCTCTAGATTTTTTCTTTCTGGGCAGGGCATCTTTGAAAGAAAGGCAGCAGCCCCAGTCAGGGGATTATAGATAAAACTCCCATCTTCCTGGGACAGAGCACCTAGGGGAAGGGGTGGCTGTGGACATAGCTTCAGCAGACTTAAATGTTCCTAACTACCAGCTCTGTAGATAGCTGCAGATCTCCAGCACAGCACTCGAGCTCTGCTAAGGGAACTGAGGGACAGACTGCCTCCTCATCAGGAGACACTACCTATCAGGCATTGACAGACACCTCCTCATACAAAAGAGTTCTGGCTGGCATTTGGTTGGTGCCCCTCTGGGATGAAGTTTCCAGAGGTATGAGCAGACACCAATCTTTGCTGTTCTGCAGCCTCCACTGGTGATACCCAGGCAAACAGGGTCTGGACTGGACCTCTGGCAAACTCCAGGAGACCTGCAGCAGAGAGGCCTGGCTGATAGAAGGAAAACTAACAAACAGAAAGGACTAGCACCAATATCAACAAAATAGATGTACACAAAAAAAAAACCATCCAAAGATCACCAACATTAAAATCAAAGATCGATAAATCCACAAAGATGAGGAAAACCAGTGCAAAAAGGCTGAAAATTCCAAAAACCAGAATGCCTCTTTTTCTCCAAAGGATCACAACTCCTCACCAGCAAGGGAACAAAATCAGACAAAGAATGAGTTTGATGAGTGGACAGAAGTAGGCTTCAGACGGTGGGTAATAAACTCTTCTGAGCTAAAGGAGCATGTTTTAAACCAATGCAAGGAAGCTAAGAACCTTGATAAAAGGTTAGAGTAATTGCTAACTAGAATAGCCAGTTTAGAGAATAACATAAATGGCCTGATGGAGCTGCAAAACACAGCATGAGAACTTTGTAAAGCATATACAAGTATCAATAGCCACATTGATCAAGCAGAAAAAAGGGTATCAGAGATTGAAGATCAAATTAATGAAATAAAACATGAAGACAAGATTAGTAAAAAGAGAATGAAAAGAATCAACCAAAGCCTCCAAGAAATATAAGATTATATGAAAAGACCAAACCTGCATTTGATTGGTGTACCTGAAAGTGATGGGGAGAATGGAACCAAGTTGGAAAACACACTTCAGGATATTAACCAGTAGAACTTCCCAAACCTGGCAAGACAGGCCAACATTCAAATTCAGGAAATACAAAGAACACCACAAAGATATTCCTTGAAAAGAGCAATCCCAAGACACATAATCATCAAATTTACCAAGGTTGAAATGAAGAAAAAAATGTTAAGAACAGAAAGAGAGAAAGGTCAGATTACCCGCAAAGGGAAGCCCATCGGACTCACAGAAGATCTCTGCAGAAACCCTACATGCCAGAAGAGAGTGGGGGCCAATATTTAACATTCTTAAAGAAAAGAATTTTCAACCCAGAATTTCATATCCAGCCAAACTAAGCTTCATAAGTGAAGGAGAAATAAAATCCTTCCCAAACAAGGAAATGCTGAGGGATTTTGTCACCACCCAGCCTGCCTTATAAGAACTCCTGAAGGAAACACTAAATATGGAAAGAAAAAAGCAGTACCAGCCACTGAAAAACAAACCAAAATGTAAAGACCATAGAAACTATGAAGAAACTGTATCACCTAATGGGCAAAATAACCAGCTAGCATCATACAGTATCAAATTCACACATAACAATGTTAACATTAAATGTAAACAAGCTAAATGCCCCAATTAAAAGGCACAGACTAGCAAACTGGATAGAGTCAAGACCCATCAATGTGCTGTATTAGGGAGACCCATCTCACTTGCAAAGACACACATAGGCTCAAAATAAAGGGATGTAGAAAGATTCACCAAGCAAAAGGAAAGAAAAAAGAAAAAAAAAGGCAGGGGTTGCAATCCTAGTCTCTAATAAAACAGACTTTAAACCAACAATAATTAAAAAAAAAAAAAAAAAAAAAGAAACCACCAAGAAGGGCATTATATTATGGTAAAGGGATCAATGCAACAAGAAAAGCTAACTATCCTAAATATATATGCACCCAGTACAGGAGCACCCAGATACATAAAGCAAGTTCTTAGAGACCTACAAAGAGACTTAGACACCTACACAATAATAGCAGGAGAATTTAACACCCCACTGTCAATATTAGACAGATCAACAAGACAGAAAATTAACAAGGATATTCAGGACTTGAACTCGGCTCTGGACCTAGCAGACCCAATAGACATCTACAGAACTCTCCACCCCAAATCAACAGAATATGCATTCTTCTCAGCACCATGTCACACTTATTCTAAAATCCGACCACATAAACAGAAACAATGTCAAAAAACCACCTGATTATCTCAACAGATGCAGAAAAGACCTTTGATAAAATTCAACACTGCTTCATGCCAAAACACTCAATAAACTAGGTATTGATGGAACATATCTCTAAATAATAAGAGCTATTTATGACAAACCCATAGCCAGTATCACACTGAATGGGCAAAAGCTGGAAGCATTCCCTTTGAAAACTGGAACAAGACAAGGATGACCTATCTCACTGCTTCTATTCAACATAGTATTGGAAGTTATGGCCAGGCTGATCAGGCAAGAGAAAGAAATAAAGCATATTCAAATAGGAAGAGAGGAAATCAATTCTCTCTCTTTGCAGATGACATAAATGTATATTAAGAAAACACTGTCATCTCAGTCCCCTAACTCCTTACGCTGTTAAGGAACTTCAGCAAAGTCTCAGTATACAAAATCAGTGTGCAAAAATCACAGACATTCCTATATACTAATAATAGATAAACAGAGAGGCAAATCAAGAGCAAACTCCCATTCACAATTGCTACAAAGAGAATAAAGTACCTAGGAATACAATTTACAAGGAATGTGAAGGACCTCTTCAAGGAGAACTACAAATCACTGTTCAAAGAAATAAGAGAGGACACAAGCAAATGAAAAAATGTTCAAAGCTCATGGATAGGAAAAATCAATATCCTGAAAATGGCCATACTGCCCAAAGTAATATAGAGATTCACTCCTATTCCCATCAAGCTACCATTGACTTTCTTCACAGAATTAGAAAAAAACTACTTTAAATTTTATATGGAACCATAAAAGAGCCCATATAGCCAAGACCATCCTAAGCAAAAAGATCAAAGCTGCAGGCATCATGCTACCTGACTTCAAACTATATTACAAGGCTACAGTAACCAAAACAGCATGGTACTGGTACCAAAACAGATATGTAGACTAATGGAACAGAACAGAGACCTTAGAAACAACACCACACATCTACAACCATTTGATCTTTGACAAACCTAACAAAAAACAAGCAATGGGGAAAGGATTTCCTATATAATAAATGGTGTTAGAAAAATCGACTATGCAGAAAACTGAAACTGGACCCTTTCCTTACACCTTATACAAAAATTAACTCAAAATAGATTAAACACTTAAACATAAGACCTAAAACCATAAAAACCCTAGAAGAAAACCTAGGCAATACCATTCAGGATGTAGGCATGGGCAAAGGCTTTATGACTAAAATACCAAAAGCAATGTCAACAAAAGCCAAAATTGACATATGGGATCTAGTTAAACTAAAGAGCTCTGCACAGCAAAAACAAAAAACAAAACAAAACAAAAAAAACTATCATCAGAGTGAACAGACAACCTACAGAATGAGAGAAAATTTTTGCAACCTAGCCAACTGACAAAGGGCTAATATCTAGAATCTATAAGGAACTTAAGCAAATTTACAAGAAAAAAAATTGAACAACCCCATTAAAAAGTGGACAAAGGATATGAACTGATACTTTTCAAAAGAAGACCTTTATGTGACCAACAAACACTAAAGAAAAACCTCATTATGATTGGTCATTAGAAAAATACAAATCAAAACCACAATGAGATACCATATCACACCAGTTAGAATGGCATTCATTAGAAAGTCATTAGAATGTTAGGAAACAACATCCTGGAGAGGATGTGGAGAAATAGGAATGCTTTTACACCGTTGCTGGGAGTGTAAATTAGTTCATCTATTGTGGAAGACAGTGTGGTAATTCCTTATGGATCTAGAACTAGAAATATCTTTTGACCCAGCAATCCCATTACTGGGTATATACCCACAAAATTATGTCATTCTACTATAAAGACACATGCACACATATGTTTATTGCAGCACTGTTCACAATAGCAAAGACTTGGAACCAACCTGAATTCCCATCAATGATAGACTAGTTAAAAAAAATTTGGCACATGTACACCATGGAATCCTATGCAGCCATAAAAAAGTATGAGTTCATGTCCTTTGCAGGGACATGGATGAAGCTGGAAACCATCATTCTCAGCAAATTCACACAGGAACAGAAAACCAAACACCACAAGTTCTCACTTATAAGTGGGAGTTGAACAATGAGAACATATGGGCACAGGGAGGGGAACATCACACACCGGGGACTGTCATGGGGTGGGAGGTATGGGGAGGAATAATGGGAGAAATACCTAATGTAGATGATAAGTTGATGGGTGCAGCAAATCACCATGGCACATGTATACCTATGTAACAAACCTGCACTTTCTGCACACGTATCCTGGAATTTAAACTTACAACGATCTAATGATCCAATTTTAGGAAAAAAATCTAATAATCCAATTTTTTAAAATGAGCAGAAGTTCTGAACAGACGTTTCTCAAAAGAAGACATATGAAGGAAAAACAGTAACATTAAAAGGTACTCAACACCATTGATCATCAGAGAAATGCAAATCAGGATTACAGTGAGACATCATCTCACCCCAGTTAAAATGGCTTTTATCCAAAAGATGGGCAATAACAAACGCTGCTAAGGATGGGGAGAAAGGGAACGCATGTAGATTGTTGGTGGGAATCTAAATTAGTCTAGCCACTATGGAGAAGAGTGTGGAGGTTTCTCAGAAAACTAA
>CAUYQU010005084.1:0-15846 GCA_963574635.1 Cheracebus regulus
GTTTAGGGAGGGGCAGCATCTTGTATCCTCCAGCTGCATGACTCCCAAACCATAATTTCTAATCCTGTGACTAATGTTAGTCCTACCAGAGCCGTCTAGTCTCCAGACCAGAAGGAGGTCTGCTTTGGGAAAGGGCTCTTACTGTCTTTGTTTTAAACTATAAGCTATAAACTAAGTTTCCCCCCCAAGGTAGTTCAGCCTACACCCAGGAATGAAGGACAGCTTGGAGGTTAGAAGCAAGATGGATTCAGTTAAGTTAGATCTCTTCACAGTCTCGGTCATCATTTTGCAAAGGTGGTTTCAAGGCCAGGAATTTGAGACCAGCATGACCAACATGGTGAAACCCTGTCTCTACTAAAAATACAAATGAGCTGGGTGTGGTGTGCACACCTGTAGTCCCAGCTTCTGGGGAGGCTGAGGTGGGAGGACTGCTTGAATCTGAGAAGTGGAGGTTGCAGTGAACCAAGATCATGCCACTGCACTCCAGCCTGGGCAACAGAGCAAAACTGTTTAAAAAAGAAAAGAAAAGAAAAAAAGACAGCCAGGTACGGTAGCTCACACCTGTAATCCTAGCATTTGGGGAGGCCGAGATTGGTGGATTGCCTGAGCTCAGGAGTTTGAGACCAGCCTTGGCAGCCTGGGGGTGAAACCCTGTCTCTACTAAAAATACAAAACAATCAGCTGGGCGTGGTTGCGGGCTCCTGTAATCCCAACTACTCGGGAGGTTGAGGCACGAGAACTGCTTGAACTCGGGAAGCAGAGGTTGCAGTGAGTTGAGACAGTGCCACTGCACTCCAGCCTGCGCAACAAAGGGAAACTTTGTCTCAAATTTTTAAAAAAGCCTTGGGAGAACAGGCTAGACAGATGCTCCATGCTAGGGTGTGCTGTGGGATCTGGAGGTGGGATCTGAGCAAGGAATAGAGGAAGCGGATGAAGCAGAATTCGCTGGCAGAAGAGGAGATGACACAGCTGGACAGCCAGGCCAGCTGCTCCTAGCGTTACCAGATGCGAGTGGCAGGGCTGATCAGCCTCCCGTGGGTGGCGAGAGAGCACATTCCCTTAATTGGAGGGAGGAAAAAAGGGAAGATAAGTTGAAAGAGCTGCTGAAGGGGAAGTGAGGGTTTTCACATTAGAATACAAACATCGTCAACTTCAGCCCACTCAAACCAGGTTCTGCCTCCAGCACTGCTCTGAAACGCTCGTGGTCTCCAGTGATGGACACTTCCCCGTCCTCTTGACTCCTAGTCAGCAGGAGACATAGCTGGCCACGGGACCCTCTTGGACGTTCTCACTCTTGGCTCCCCCAACACGTCACTCTGGCGTGTCTCCTTTTTCTGTCGTCCAGGCTGGGGTGTGGAGTGCAGTGGCGCAATCTCGGCTCATTGCGAACTCCGCCTCCCAGGTTCTAGCGATTCTCCTGCCTCAACCTCCTGAGTAGCTGGGATGACAGGTACCCACCACCATGCCTGGCTATTTTTTGTTTTTAGTAGATGGATTTTCACCATGTTGGCCAGGCTGGTCTCAAACTCCTGAGCTCAAGTAATCCGCCCACCTCAGCCTCCCAAAGTGCTGGGATTAACAGGCTGAGCCACTGTGCCCGGCCCTGAGAATTCTACTTTAAATAGAATGTTGGGGAGTTTACTTTTAGGCTGAGACCCAAAGAATGAAAGAAAGCGATCCATGCTGAGACCAGGAGGAGAAGCACGCGGAAGAGCTACCGAGGCTGTTGAGCTTTGAGAGAAGGCCAATTAGCTGGCAGGCAGTGAGCAAACTGGGTGGCATGAAGGCAGGAGCTTGGACGTTCTGAGTGGGATGAGAAGCCACTATGTGGAGAACGGGTCGGAAGACAGCAGGAGCAGAGACTGTTGCAGTGATCAAGATAAAAAGCAGGTCACTTGTGCTGAGAAATGCTGAGTAGATGATAGAATGTATCGTTTGCTAGGAAGAACGACGGCAAGGAAAACCCAGCCATCCAACCTCCAAGTGGAAAACTGTTCGGGACATTCTGAAGTGGCAAGACAGTACACAAACATCATATACCGGTTAAAACAATCCTTTAAACAGGGGAGGTGGGCCCTGGCCCTGTGCCTCCCTCGTGGAGAATGCTTTTTCGTTCGTCTGTGATCAGTGGTAAGCGGGCACCAGCTGCCTACCTGGCTTATTTTTCTTATGAGAAAACACAGAACACCTGTTTGTGAACAAGCATCACCTGTTCAGAGAGAGTAACTACGTGGGTCAGCGTCTGCTCGAGGCCCTCAGCCCGGAATGCTGCCAGCCCGAGCCGAGTCTCGGCTCGGAAGGCTGCTGGCTCCTGGATAGTCCCACTTGGCTGTTCTGTCTGGGTGTCTGCTGCTTAATGCCTTCAGCCTGGGTGGGGTCTCTGCGGCCGAGCTGGTCTCGGTACACTTGGACTTGATTAATGGCAGTGGACTGGAAAGCAGGGTTATATTATATACATTTTGGAGGCAGAAGTTAAAGGACCTGCCATTGGACTGGATATGGGGGAATGAAAGAAAAAGAAAATGACTTACGTTTCTGGCAGGTTCGTGGGTCTGAGTGGGGAGGAGTAATTTCAGATTAAGTGTGATCCCTCCAACGGCAGGTGTAGTGTAAGAAGCTGGATGTGTGAGTCTGAAGCTTGGAGGAGGATGGACTGGAGTCAGAGACTTCAGAAAGCAGCAGCATTATACATAAGGGTTGGTGGTGTGAGAGGATCACCGAGGGAGGGTTAAAGAGGGCCAAGTCAAGTCCTGGGGATCACCACCATACCGAGACCCAGCCAAGGTGCAGGCAGCGAGGAAGGAGAAACACCAGGCTGGAGTTTGGCAGGCAGAGGCAGGTGCATCACTTGAGCTCAGGAGTTCCAGACCAGCCTGGCCACCATGGAGAAACCCTGTTCCTACTAAAAACACAAAAATTAGCCAGGCGTGGTGGCAGGCGCCTGTAATCCCAGCTGCTCAGGAGGCTGAGGCAGAGAACTGCTTGCACCTGGGAGGCAGATAGTGCAGAGCCAAGATCGCACCACTGCACTCCACATGGGTGACAGAGTGAGACTCCATCTCAAAATTAAAAAAAAAAAGAATTATCTGCTGGCTCCTTTTTTATTTTTTAATTCAATTAGAATCAAATCTGTTTTTCCATGTTTATTTTCTGCGTTCCCAACTAGAAAGTAAGTTCCTTGAGGGCAGGGGGTTTTGCTCCCCATGACATAAATCCCTATTCTTTGGCATATGCGGCTGGAACATGGGAAAAAGAAATTGTTCCACAAGAACAGGGGGAGCACAGGCCGGCGTGGTGGCTCACGAGGTTAAGAGATCGAGACCATCCTGGCCAACATGGTGAAACCTGGCTCTACTAAAAATACAAAAATTAGCTGGGTGTGGTGGCGTGGGCCTGTAGTCCCAGCTACTCAGGAGGCTGAGGCAGGAGAATTGCTCGAACCTTGGAAGGGGAGCTTGCAGTGAGCTGAGATTGCACCACTGCACTTCAGCCTGGTGACAGAGTGAGACTGATAATCTCAAAAAGAAAAAAAGAAAAGGAGGGGCACAAACCCATCACTGTAGAACTGAGCTAAGCAGAAATTCCAGTTGTTTTGTTTTTTGTTTTAGGTGGTCTCACTTGGTCACCCAGGCTGGACGCTATCTCGGCTCACTGCAACCTCCACCTCCCGGGTTCAAGCGATTCAGCCTGCCTCAGCCTCCCAAGTAGCTGGAATTACGGGCACCACTGCCACACCCAGCGAATTTTTTTTTCTTTTTTTTGACAGTTTGGTTGTCATCCAGGCTAGAGTGGTACAATCTCAGCTCATTGCAACCTCTGCCTCCTGGGTTCAAGTGATTCTGCCTCAGCCTCCCAAGTAGCTGAGATTACAGGTGGCTGCCACCATGCCCAGCTCATTTTTGTATTTTTAGTAGAGACAGGGTTTCACCATGTTAGCCAGGCTGGTCTCAAACTCCTGACTTCGTGATCAACCCGCCTCAGCCTCCCAAAGTGCTGGGATTACAGGTGTGAGCCATTGAGCCCAGCCCACACCCGGCTAATTTTTGTATTTTTAGTAGAGATGAGGTTTCACCAAGTTGGCCAGGCTGGTCCCGAACTCCTGACCTCAAGTGATCCACCCACCTTGGCCTCCCAGTGTGCTGGGATTACAGGCGTGAGCCACTGCATCCAGCAATGGTACCAGTTTCTATCTCTTATACCATATAATTCTATCTCCTGTCTTTTTGCCCATTTTTTTGTAATTTCCTTCACTTTTTAAGTCCTTAATGAACTATTAGTAATTACCGCTGGTCTGAAAGATTAGACATTTGAATTGCCCACGTATGTCAAATACAGAATTTATACTTGCCTACTAAGGCTAGCTTACCCAGTGTTTCTGTAACAACCCAACTAACATTTACAGTGCTTACCAGAAACGTTCCACATACAGTGAAGAGCAGAAAAAAGGCTGGCAAACATTACACATGACAATCGGACTACAAGCTTTTGAAATCTAAATTTCTTTACTGAAAGTATATCCAGTCTTATCTTGCAAAAACAATAGCACAAAAAATTAATACTGAAAAGTTTTTGTTTTTATTTCCAAGATCAAATATTACAACAGGACATTTACATGTATTTATAAAAAAATGCAGCAGTTGAATGTATAGATCAGAGGTTTCCTTGAGCTTGGTCCCTCTCTCAGCACAGTGAGCTGATGTCTTCAAAAGACTGATCGCCCCCCTCCCGTCCCCCCCACCTGCCCCCCCACCCCATTTCAAGTTGCAGTATTAATATAAAGCAACTGGGTACAACACAGCAAGAGTATTCACAATTTGGTACAGCCCAAAGCAGAGGATCACCAGCTGAGAGGAAGATCCTCCTTCTGGAAAGTATTTACCTACAGACTGGATATCCATAGATAGATCACGCCCAGTTATCTGAGATTTCCCTGGTTTTAGAGCACGTGGAAGTTCCATTGAGTCTTAGTCAGCAGTTACAGCTCTGCTTCACCTAATGGCATGTATTCTCCTCTTACAAGTTGAATTTTCTACCGCCTCATGTGTCTTCAAGTTAAGGCTTTCCCTAGCACCTTTATGATGACTTATTAGATATACAGGAGGGGCCCTAATGTGTCTTGAACAAAAGAATTTAGTGGATAGTCCAGCTGCCACTTGCTCAATGATCCCAAAGACTTCTTCCCACTACTGAGAAGAGCTGCCTAGCACCGTGGGAGAAAAGGCCCAGAAAACAGCCCTCAAGGTGCACCTCAGGGAGCACTTGCCAGAAACACCACAACAGGAGCTGACTGTTATCTCCTTGGATTCAACAACAGTTACACTACAGATCAAACTTAGAGCCTGTCCTGCATTCCCAGTGCAAATCTCAGTAAGACCCCCTCCCCTCCACGTTGTCCAGAATAAGCTGAGCACACAAACATCGCAGGGAATCTCTAAATACTGTTAGGAACTGCTTTAGAAAACACTTCAAAGCAAATCACCACAAGCTGACTTCACTCAAGTCCCCAACCCACCCTCTTCCCTATCCCCGCAGAAATTTCATTCCTTGATTAACTTCTCTGAGTAAGATGTAAAGTGAGGTTTGGAAAATGACATGAAAAATGTTTAAAAATACAATCAATGACGACATGCCAGAACTAGACATCCCAGGTGACTGTTTCAAACTGCATTGTTCAAACTGAACTCACACAAAGCATGCAGAGCCTACTCGAACACTCCTGAGAGTTTCCATGGGACAGTCAATACCTACTCGACAAAGGACTTTCTTAAAGGGCTTTAAAAAAAAAAAAAAAAAAAAAAGACACCAGATGTTTAGAAGTTGTTTACAACAACAACAAAAAACCATTCTGGAAAAAAAAGATTATCAGAGGAGTGAAGAAAACTGTGTCTGACAGATCCATCCAAAGCTTGGATGGAAGCCCCTCAAAGTCTAAGTCTATGCTAGCATCAACTCATTGCTCTATATCAAAGACTAGATTATCTCACAGCTTTACTGTTTCCTGGTAAGTGTTTTAAGTAGCCTTTCCAGGCTGAAGGGACAAACCCAGGAAAGCAACAAGGCCCAAGACCCCAAATGGGTAAGATAAGCAGCCCCTACTAGAAGCTTGCTACTCATTAACTGAAAAGTGGAGGTCACATACTTTCCCTCTCATTAGCAGGTCAAAGGGGATTTTCTGATGGCAACAGTCACTCCATGTAAGGTTTCACTTACAGAGCAAATGTTATCTAAAAGCTATTGTTAAAAGCATATGATTAGTGTCATAAATATATTTAGATTTGGAACTACACCATTTGATATTTCCATTAAGAATGCCAAGCTCTGAGAAAAGCATACTC
This sequence comes from Cheracebus regulus, assembly GCA_963574635.1. Lineage (NCBI taxonomy): Eukaryota > Metazoa > Chordata > Mammalia > Primates > Pitheciidae > Cheracebus > Cheracebus regulus. The sequence goes on from CAUYQU010005084.1 coordinate 6,336, forward strand.
TAAAATCATGCTGTTGAAAACAGCAAGGTATCCAACTGAGTATAAACAGTCTAATGTCATCACCCTGAAATGGATCCTGGTGACATGCACTACTGAGCCAGCTACCTTGAAAGGAAAAAGCAGAATGGCAGGGAATGGTTCGAGATCAAGAATCACTCCCTTATCAGTTAAGATTTCCATATTGAGTCTATGAAAAAAGCAAATTAAAAAGACTTTAAGAAAGGGAGAATTCAATTCCAGGTCAGAATTTATCTAATGAGTTAAAATGTTTCCCACTTACCATGTCTAAAAAATGGATGACTCATGCTAGCCCAGTTAAAAACTTCTTTTGATGAGATAAAATATTACTTTAGTCCAGCTTAGCTTGACTATTCTTCCCATTTGAAAACCCAAATGACCTTTTTAAGGTATATAAAATTCCCAGAGTACTGTGATGAGGAAATACAATTACACAATAAAACTTGATGTTTGCTGCCAGAGGATTAAGTACAACGCAACTTCTCATATTTATAGATTAAGATGTGATTGTTCTTAGTATTTGCCATCTCTAATCCTAGAAGTAAATCTGGTTATCTTTTGAAAATACGTTCTCATTACAGAAATGCTAAATTATGTTTATTAAAGTAGTTCAAGTTGGATTGCCCAACTTTATTTTAAAATCAATATGGCAAAGAAAGGCCTATGCCCAAAATCATGCTTATGAGATTATCTGAGATTTAAGCCATACAACAGCAACTGGCAGGCCAGAGTGTGGGCTATCACAGCGCTAGCCACGCTCTATTTGAAATAAGAGAAGTCTCCTTAGCTAGAGGGAAAATAAGCCATAAAAGTAAGTTTAACTCAAAAATTTCCTTTGATTTTATAAAAAATGAAGATTGTTACATATTAAGACTTTGAAATGGAATTTCTTAAACATAGCCAATTACATTAAAAATCGTAACTATTTTAAGATAATGAATGTTAAAAATAAATGGAGAAGTCAAACAGAAAGCAGGATTAGATTTTCTAATTAATAAGGGTCTCACCAACATATCCAATAATCCCACCATGTAACTTCACTTCCCAGGAAAGGTCACCAGAATCTCTATTTTTAAAGACATCAAGAAATTCTTGTTTCTAAACTGTCTCTCTAGCAGGACACATAGGTGAGTCAAAAACCAAAATAACCATCACTGAAATACCAAATTTCTACATAACAGGAGAAACCAATATACTGGTATGGTATTCCCTGTTGGATTCTGCAGTTCTAAAGAACATTCTTGTCACCATTCTAAGATGTGTCCTGTGCAACCCCATGTTTCATGGCAAGATTAAGCGAAATGCTAAGCAAGGGAACCCAGTGAAGTTGAGTGTCCACAGTACACAGCTGTCTTTAGCCTATCCATCAAGGCTTGTGTTACTGGAAAATTGCCATGTTCACCAGAAAAAGTGGTTCTTCGTATGCTCATTACTGTTTAGTCCAACACAAGACTTCTAATTCATCAACTTGCACCCCATGATTTACTGAGTAGTTAAATGACGGTCAAAAAGGTAGAGACAGGGTAAGAATGACATAATAATGATACACTCTACAGGATAAGAAACATTTTTAAAAGTCAGCCTAATTGTATCTTGAAAAAGTTGTTTCTACCAAAACATGTGAATCTTACAACTTAGGCCAATCAGTTTCCCAAGAGGCCAGTGCTTTAAGTAAGTATACAAGTAACAATAAAATTTAATGCCAGTGTTAGTGACATATTTGGTTCTCACTTACATTTTAGTTACATACTTAACACTGATTAGGCACACAGCATTAAATTTTCAAAAATAAGGAACTGTTTAAAAGATTATTACTAGACCTGTAACTATTATACTCTCCTTTTGGGAGACTTCAGTCATCACAGTAAAATTACGAGCATTGGTCAAATGATATCTGAACACAGAAGAGGGGGGAAAAAAAAGAAACGGATTAAGCAGCACATTTTAATCAGCCTAGGGATAATATGCACTAAAGGGGAGAGAGTGGAAGCATGAGATGTGAGTGGGAAAGGACTTCAGAGATCATCTAATTTGGTGTCTAGAAAAGGCTGAGAACTAATTAATCTAGTCCAATTCTCTCATTTTTCAGATGAGAAACCCAAGCTTAAGAAGAAAGAGAAGTGTGAAGGTAACAATGAGCAGAACTGCTACCCAAGCGCACCGACACCGCTAGTGCCCTTTCTGCACGTAGGATAAACTGCACTACGCATTTAGTTTGTACCCGGGTAGAGAGATTAAATACTGCCTACATTTCTCAGTTGCCAGTGGCCCCCTCTGGTATTTTCCTAAGTGTGTGAGTGAGATCCCTGCTAGCTAGGAATCTTTACTCTGGGAGAGCAATATTTCTTTCCTGCTTGGGTACTGGCTATGCCTTACTGACAGAACTTCATGCTGTAAATCTAGAAGTCACAGAAGGTGGAGCTGAAGAAACAGGTGAGTCAAAAAGAAATCTGAGTTGCACTGCTTGCTACTTTTCAGTATTAAGACTTTGCTAACTCAAACAGACACTACTCCTTCCCTTTTCTAAACTTTAACTCATTATAGTGCAATCCCAGAAAAGTAAACATTTACATGCTCTCCAATTATTTCATGTGTAGTGTGTCTCCCTAACTGGATAAAACATGCAGGAATCACATCTTTATTATTTTTTGAGACAGAGTCTCGCTCTGTCACCCAGGCTGGAGTGCAGTGGTGTGATCTCAGCTCACTGCAACCTCTGCCTCCCGGGTTCAAGTGATTCTTGTGCCCCAGCCTCCTGAGCAGCTGAGATCACAGACATGCAACACCATGCCCAGCTAATTTTTGTATGTTTAGTAAAGATGGGATTTCACCATGTTGGCCAGGCTGATCTCAAACTCACGACCTCAGGTGATCCGCCTGCCTCGGACTCCCAAAATGCTGGGATTACAGGCATGAGCCACCACACCCAGTCAGGAATTAGATTTTAAGATTTCAAAATACTTCCAACTTCAATTAAGAACTCAATAGTTAATTGTTGACTTATATAGTCAAGAAGTAGAATTATATACAAGATTTAAAAACATACACATGGAAGGTCTACAATAATCTGGTATTGATGGGACAGAAAAGATAATTGTAGGCCGGGCGCAGTGGCTCACACCTGTAATCCCAACACTTTGGGAGGACAAGGCGGGTGGATCACGAGGTCAAGAGCTCAAGAATGTCCTGGCCAACATGGTGAAACACGTCTCTACTAAAAATACAAAAATTAGCTGGGTGTGGTGGCGTGCACCTGTATTCCCAGCTACTCGGGAGGCTGAGGCAGGAGAATCACGTGAACTTGGGAGGCAGCGGTTGCAGGGAGCCAAGATGGCGCCACTGCACTCCAGCCTGGCGACAGAGACTCCATCTCAGAAAAAAAAAAAAAAAAGAAAATTGCATCATTTCTGAAGAATGGTTAAAAGAAGATGAAATTCTTTTTTATCCTTTTTATTTATTCTTGGCAAATAATGCCACATGGTGATTTTCCTTTCACATCTTCAACAGCACACCATTTTTAAAAAGCAATAATCAGCCTCTCAAAATAATGGCACAAATCAAAATATATAGGCACAGTGCAAATCCCACAACTTTAACCCAACTACTTTCCTATATTTAAAGGAACAAAACTAAGTGATAATGTACAAAGCCAAACAACGAGGAGATAATCATTTGAGTAACTTGATTCTCTCGCTACAGAACACAGGCTGGAAGTTAAAACCGTACGGACTCTGGATTCCAGTTCCGATTCGCCACTCACTAGCTACAGCATCCTGAGTCAGTTCTCTATGCCTGTTTTCTTCTTTATTCAACGGGAAGAAAATGTGCATACAAGTACCTAGCACGTCTGTTACTCATTATTAGTTTCCCATTCTTTTCTCATTTGGCATTGTTCTGTCTCTTCTCTGGTTCCTTCCCATACCAAATCCAAAAAAGTATTCCCCTTACTTTTTTCCCCCACTAGTTTTGTTTGTTTGTTTTTTAATTTGAGATGGAGTCTTGCTCTGTTGCCTAGGCTGGAGTGCAGTGGTGCGATCTCGGCTCACTGCAACCTCTGCCTCCTGCGTTCAAGCCATTCTCTTGCCACAGCCTCCCAAGTAGCTGTGATTGCAGGTGTCCGCCACCACACCCAGGTAATTTTTGCATTTAGGAGAGATGGGGTTTCACCACATTGACCAGGCTGGTCTTGAACTCCTGACCTCAGGTGATTTACCTGTCTCGGCCTCCCAAAGTGCTGGGATTACAGGCATGACCCACCACGCCTGGCCTTTCCACTAGTTTTCATTCCATCTCCCTGTATTTTTCTGTTATCACTCTGAAGTCTGTCTTTCTTGTTCTTTTCCTCCGTAGCTTTTTTTTTTAACACTCTCTTTCAAACTGTTTCCAACACCCACAAGGAATGACTATTTTTAACTAACCTTACTGACCTCATTGAACCTATTCAATAAAACCTCTCCCCTAAAGAGCAGAGGAACTTGCAGAGGAAATAAGGCAAACTGGAAGAAGCATACTCCTGTCAGTGGATTCAATTCTTAAGCAAGGCAATGCTCTTTATGTACTCTTCCCATGTACAATCCATAACTCCTCCCATGGACCTCTATATCAACCCAAAGATAATGACACTCCTGCCTCAAAATAAAATAAAACCTACTGCCTCTTGCATTGTAAACATCCCAGTTAGATGTTAAGTTGGATGAATGTGGCATGCCATCTCTTCAATCACTTAGTCATCTCACAGTAGCCTAAGTTGAAAGTCATTTTGGTTTCTCATAAATGAATATGCAAGTGCTGGGCACATGGAAAAGAACTACATCCCCTCACTAACGGATACGCTACCAGCTTCTCTGAATGTGTTTTACCATGAGAAGCTAGAAGGTAAAGAGAATGAAACAGAGCCCCATGGGAAAACTGTTGACATGTGTGACTGATTTGGGCTTCAGCTGTGACTCTGCTGGGAGTGCAAATGGGTGCCATCAGAGCACCAAGCTGAGCATACCTCCTTTTCTTACCCTGCACCTCCCTGAATTTTTAGATTTCTGACCTTGTCTACTGCCAACAAATGTCTTACCCTCCAGTCCACCTTTAACAGTACATAGCTCTGTTCTTCAAACAGCAAGTATGTTACCCAAGTTTAGAGACACAATTGAGGAATTAACATAAAAACAATTTGTCACTCAATAAATCAAAAGCTGCTGGTTAAGCCTCAAGAGCCATAAAAAACACCAAAGTGTAAGTATTACTCAGTCACCACTCTAGAGAGAGAACTTTGACTCAAGGTAGAAATGAAACCGTAATTATATAAATATATTTATAAATATTTATACAATTATATACTTATACATAGCACTTACACAGACTTAGAAAAAAATGTAAGAACATTAATTCAAAAGGACTCACTGAAGAATAAACAATTTTCCATGATTTCTGTGAGGAGATACATAACTCATTCTTTAGGGAGGGTTCCTCAAAATCCAACCAACCATTAGAAATCATATTCTAATTTTGTACTAGCAACACATCTTTTTTTTCTTTTCTCAAATCCCCTAATTGCCAAGAGAGCAATCTTAAAGTAGATGAAAACCTAAAGGTCTCTAAGCAACAAATCAGTTTATGTTTCTCAGATTAAAGAATTAATCTAAATCCTCAATTGACAAAAAAGGTTCATTTAATATTTTAATTTTATGAGTTAAAAGTTCTAGTTTTGCCACCAGAATCACTACTACCCCTTCAGAGGACTCCATTTAAGCTCAAAATAAGAACTGAGCCTAGAGTGAAGTTGATATATAAATGGCATTACATAGATTCAAGACAGCCTCTTCTAAAAAATACTGAAGAAAGCTTTCACCAACTCTAATTTGAATTGGGTTTTGTTGGCAGAAAAAACCCACAACATCTGAAAATTACTAGTAACCTCCACCATCCCCCTTACTAAATGTTGTCTTCTGAATTGAGTTTAAAGGTCTTCCCCTTAGAGAGGCTTTCAGTTTTGATACCTTTTGAAAGAAAACAGCATGCGGACTCAAGTTCAATTCAGTCACCAGAGCCTTTTAGAGACTATTCCAACCAGAGGCAAAAAACGAACCATTATTTCTAACCAAAAGAAGGTGGTTAGCAACTCTCAGCTGAATGGCTTTCTTTCTCCCCAGGGACATACCTAAGTATGCCTGAAACAACACAGGACAATCAATAACCACAGTGGTCACAATTACAAGCCATTGCACTATGTGATGATTGACCAGCTGCCTTCCTACAGATCACTGCAGACCCAGACGATGGAGGACTCCAAGGGAACGAATATGCTGTGCTGGCAGAGACAGCAAGCACCTGCCCCTCCCCGTCACCCCGACAGGCTCCTTCATGTCCGTTCTAGGACCAGCAGGATCGATACAGAGTAATAACAAAATTGTCTCAGGCCAGGACAGTGAACATCACTCCAAGCTACACACTTCACATTTAACACTCATTCTGCAATAACACCTGTCATGGAAATAGTTCTTCCAGCTGGGAACATGAAAATCCTTTGACAAAAGTTTTTAAGTATGATGAGCAATAATTACAAGGGATGCTTTTTCCACATAAACAAAAGCCTGGATATTTTGTTAAGTGATGTTTCCTACATGAAGAATACAACAAAACGAAACACGTTAGAGAATTTCTTCTCCCTACGAAAAGTAGGGGCTTCGAAAAAGGGAGGTTGTCCTTACTCTGCATCTCGCCGTTCCTTTGCCAGGAGTCTGGGGAATAACATTAACGTTTGATCCCAAGAAAATGCCATGCAAGAGACCACTAATGGGAACACACAATTCCTGCTGCTAGTACTAGGAGAGGTCTTGTCCTTACACTTCAATTTGGTCACCAGATTAGGTAAGAAAGAAAGAGTGGGGGAGAGGAGAGGAAGGGTGCCGAGAGGGAGGAGAGAACAGAGGGGAGAGAGAAACGAAGCGGGAGAAAGAGACTGACTATAGGAGAGATCAAGAAATAAGAGAGAAGGAAGGCGACTTGCTTGCCCAACTCTGGCTCTGTGGTCCTATGAGCCAAATGCACACTTAGTGACACGGTATCTCACGGGAAAAGGGAAAAAAGGGGTAAGCTGAGAGAGGTCAGGCCATGGTGTTAATTTCTTTCCTGTACAAAGACAGTCTCTTGAGGACAAAGGCCTGCCTCTTGTAAGGTAATATCATAGTCCAGATGGGACAGTTTCCTTCGAGGAAAGTTGGTGAGGAGTTCAAAGCGTTCATTTGGGTATCCTTTAGACTGGACGTGCTTCACCAAAGCCTATCAACAACAAGAGAAAGACAAAGCCATGAGATGCAAATAAAAGGAAAGAGCGTATTAGTGAATTAAATATAAAACATTCTCTTTTTAATCATATTACATCAGCTATTAAGTGTAGGTTCTTCTTTCAGATAACCAAAGCTTGCCCTTTGGATGGGGAGACAATATATCTGCACCCAATTACTTAAAACCATTAAGTGATACTGAAATAGACACCGTTATTATGTCTCCCCAATAAATACACCCAGTCGCTGTTTATAAAATTAAACTGTTCTTATTTTTAAACATTATCAGTTTTCCTTTCTTCCTTTTAGTAAGGAAGATATGGCCTTCATTCTACCTACAGCCAATCTAGTGACGTGTACACTGAATCTCTTCTTCACTTCTCAGAAACTGTACCACCAGAGAATATCCCATCTTTTGCAGTTTTCTTCAATATCTCCCTCTCTGCTTCACATCAAACTTAAACACTGCTTGCATTTCAGTAATAGGGTCTTCAAGAATCAGCCTAATTATCTCCAGCCATAGCAATGGCCAGGAATGCCTGACCCAAGGGATTCATTCACAGGCTAAGCTAAGCTAATCAGACTCAAGGTTCTGTTTTCCAGCAGTTAAAAAACAGAGGGTGTCGGGCATGGTGGCTCAAAATCTGTAATCCCAGCACTGTGGGAGGCCGAGGCGGGTGGATAGCTTGAGCACAGACGTTTGAGACTAACCTGGGCAACATGCCGAAACCCCTCTCATCAAAAAATATAGGCCAGGTGAGGTGGCTCACGCCTGTAATCCCAGCACTTTGGGAGGCTGAGGAGGGTGGATCACCTGAGGTCAGGTGTTCAAAACCAGCCTGGCCAACTGGTGAAACCCCATCTCTAATAAAAATACAAAAAAAGTTAGCTGGGCATGGTGGTGCGCACCTGTAATCCCAACTACTTGGAAGGCTGCGGAAGGAGAATTGCTTGAACCTGGAATTTAATGCAGTGAGCCGAGATCACGCCACTGCACTCTAGCCTGGGTGACAGAGCCAGACTTCGTCTCAAAACAAAAATAAAAACTAGCCGGGTATAGTGGTATGTTCCTGTAGTCCCAGCTACTAAGGAGGTGGAGGTGGGAGGAGAATGGCTTAAGCCTGGGAGGCAGAGGTTGCAATAAGCCGAGATCATGCCACTGCACTCCAGCCTGGGCAGAGAAAGAAGAAGAGGAAGAAGAAAAAATACAGAAAGCTCATCATCTGTGAATTTTAGATGAAAATACCTGCAGCCATCACGATGATGGACCATGTACGGGCTGAGGAAGAAAAAAAGCCGCCAGTATACTGAGAAGAAAATGGTGTGAGGCAGGGGATCGCAAGAGAAGACCTACAGGCCCCAGAAGAGAAACATAGAAAACAGACATAACTCTTAAACACTTTGCAGTTCCAGCTACTAGGAAAACCACTGCCCTCTTCAAATAACCCAGTCATCCTTTTCCAGAAGTAATCATTTCAGTTGGGTTTCTATTCCATGCAGGCATGAAACAGAAAAATCTTCACTGCAACACACGTGGCTTACCTAAGTTAATCTGGGAAGGAAATAAACTAAATAGAATTAAGATTCATTACCGGGTGCTCCCACCTGTAATCCCAGCACTTTGGGAGGCTGAGGCAGGAGGATCACTTGAGCTCAGGAGTTCAAGATCATAGTGAGAACCCTTCTCTACAAAAAAGATTTTTAAAAAATTAGCTGAGTGTGGTGGCACACACCCATGGTCCCAGCTATCTGGGAGGTTGAGGTGGGAGGCTGGCTTGAGCCCAGGAGGCAGAGGCTGCAGTGAGCTGAGACTGGGCCACTGACCTCCAGTGGAGTAGTGGAGGTGAAGCAGGTGGACCTCAGGTGAGCAAAAGAGCAAGACCCTGTCTCAAACCAACCAGCCAGCTGGCCAGCCAACAACATGACTCACCACAGTTTGCAGACAGAGATCAGACTAAACACCTAACACCTATTTCTTTTTTTTTTTTTTTTTTTGAAAGAAAAAGAGAGGAAGTTTTTTTTTTTTAGAGAAAGAAAGAAGTAGAATAAAAGAGAAAAAAGAAAGAGAAAGAGGGAGAGAGAACAAGAATCTTGCTCTATTGCTCAAGATTTCATTTAAATCTGTGAAATGCTTATGCAATTACTAAAAAGTGATTTATTTCCTATTATGTGATCACTTTTAGAATAGGTATGATATAATATTGAAAAAAATA